>CAUYLG010032608.1:0-30062 GCA_963573385.1 Cacajao melanocephalus | reverse complement strand
TTTTTTATGACTGCATAGTATTCCATGGTGTATATGTGCCACATTTTCTTTATCCAGTGTATCCTTGATGGGCCTTTGGGTTGGTTCCAAGTCTTTGCTACTGTGAACAGTGCCGCAATAAACATATGTGTGCATGTGTCTTTATAATAGAATGATTTATCATCCTTTGGGTATATACTCAGTAATGGAATTGCTGGGTCAAATGGTATTTCTTTTTCTAAGAGATGAGGATTGCAACCCTTGCTTTTTTTTTTTTTTTTTCTTCCCTTCATTTGCTTGGTAAATCTTCCTCCATCCAAAAGGGATAACGTTTTTTTAAAAGAAGGCAAAAAAAAAAAAAAAAAACCCACAGTCAAGAAATAAAGACTGGAAGGAAGGAAGGAAAGAAGAGAGGTGCTTTACTAGAAATCTAGTCAAGTAAATGTTTTTGCTTGATTTGGAACCCCTGTCTCTTCTGGGCTTAATTCCTAAGAGGACAAACTATGCCTAATTAAGACCTGAACAAAAATGAAATTCAGTTATTTAGATGGAGATTCTATCTTGTTTTCCAAATGTATTACTGTACCAAACAAGAAAATTCTATAGTTCTTTGTGGTTAGAGAGCTACCTGAAGTCATCATTCCACCATGATTGTCAGAGAGTTGTCCAAGACCATACTCACGAGATCTGATGATTTTATTTGAATACATTGTTGGAAAATTCTGTTTATTAGTTCTCTGTCCCCAAGGCCACAAGTGATCCTAAAATGCAGCTGCCTAGGTGCCAAGCTGGGGATTATACAGATAGCTGAGGGAGCTGGAAGTGTCCTTTACTCATGACCAGTGCCTGCACCTGTCCTTCTCATTTCACCCTCACAATGATACAGGGAGTTGGGAGGGCAGGTATCATTATCTCCACTTCACAGGTGGAGAAACTGTAAGTCAGAGAGTTGTTCAAGACCGTACTTAGGTGCAGAGCTGGTGTTGGAATAGAGGCTCCAATTGTCAAATCCCAGCTGCACGAGCTCTTGCCCGAACATAGGTCGAGAATGGTAACTCACTTTGACTTTCTTACAAGCACCAGAAGATTCTGATGTTCACCCACATGTGGGACTCTTAACCCCCAACACCGTCTGTCTCCACTGAAGACTCAATGGATCATGGGGGTCGTTTTCCCCATGCTGTTCTCATGATAGTGAGGGAGTTCTCACGAGATCTGATGCTTTTAAAAGTGGCAGTTTTTCCTGAGCTTTCATTCTCTCTCCTGCCACCTTGCGAGGAAGGTGACTGCTTCCCCTTCTACCATGATTGTGAGTTTCCTGAGACCTCACTAGCCATGCAGAACTGTAAGTCTATTAAATCTCTTTCCTTTATAAATTACCCAGTCTCAGGCATTTCTTTATAGCAGCATGAAAACAGACTAATACATTTAGTAAATTGCCCAGGATGATACAGCAAGGAAACAGGTTAGATGAGGTTGATGAATATTAGGCATCTGATGACTAAAAGTGATTGGAGGATAAGAAGAAGAAGAGGATGTGGTGAATTGGGGCACGTATCACAGAAACAGCAGTTCTTTTTGCTTCATCCCTTTAGTTGTTTTACAAGCCCAAAGTAAAATGGTCCCATCCGACTGTACTGAGAGAGGGACTGGCACTAGATGGATCCCATTGACAACTGTAGCCAGAATTCAGATGTCCAGAGTGGACAGAGCACACCATAGCCCATGCCTGTCTGAGAGGGCCGCCCCTTTTCCAACACCTACCCACACTCACACTCACACTCACACTCACACTCACACCAACCCACAGGCACAATACAGTCCTAACCTCCTCAAGTGGGGACAGTACTGGGAAAATGGCAGCTGACCTGTGGTCTCCTTTGGCTCTTTAGAAATTCAAAACTGCTGTAATTAAACATTTCCAAGAATTCTAAGATCCTCGGAATATTAGAGAAAGCACTAGAAGTTTCCTGAGGTAACAGAACAGAGAATGGGGAGCGGAAGAGAGCACAACAGAGCATTGTAAGAAAGAAAGTAGCACTGATCTGAGGGAAGAAATTGGCTTGTGCCTTTGTGAGACTACTGGGAGAGGCCTAATAGGGAATAGAAAAGAAATAACATTTATTAAGTACCATGTATGTACCTGATTCTATGCTTTCATATATACCTGCTTTCATTCTTAAATAACTGTAGGTAGGTATTTTGGTTCTATTTTACAGGTAAGGAAACAGGCTTGGACAGGGCAGGTAATTGACCCAAAGTGACCCAGACCGTAAAAAAGAACCAGGACTTTGAAACCCAGGTCTTTGAAGGCACAAAAGTCCATACTCTCCCTATTGCATCCATATGCATGTATATCAGTATGTATCTTAACAAATGCAGCATCTAGTAAGTTCCAGGTTCTGTTCTAAGTGCTTTACAAATATTAACCCATTTAATACCCACAACAACCCTAGGAAAATAAGTACTATTATTATTTTCAGTTACCATAAGAGGAAATTAAGGACAAAGAGACTGTCACCTGCCAAGATCACGTCTGGTGGCCAGCCGGCGGCTTGCCTGAAAGCTCATTCTTCCCACTTTTATTCTGTGGGGCCTCTCTGTGAGTGGATGTGCTTATTTCTTGGGTTAGAGCCAAAGCATCTCTCCAGCTCACAATAAACGAAAACGGGAAAAGCAGTAACTAGGAGGCTGGAAGATGCCAAAGGAAACATGTCCACCCAGGATCAAAGCGCTCATCCTTGATAAGTAGCTCAGCTCCGCCATCCTTGAAACAGCCTTGGCTGCCTGGCAATGCGTCAACACTTCAAGGCTATCTGACACGGCAAGAAATAATAAATGACTCTCAGCCCCAAGATGACTGCTCGGCCTCAGGGCTGAGGACAGTGTTTGAAGGATCATCCCAGGGCCCCCTGGAGGCCGCAGGCATGAGGCAGATAAGCAGTGGGCTGATGGCCAGGCCTTCCACTCACTGCCCCACCCTCTCTTCTCAGGGAGAGTGCTTAGCAGCCTGGGCCACTGCTTATGTTTGATAAATGCTGAGGCCTGGTCCAGGGCAGGGGCTTCTCTGTTGGCTCCCAAGGGAGACAAGGCAGGACCGGGGATTTATAATAAAAACCCAGGGGTTCAGAACATGTGGGCCAGAGCTGTTCCACGTGAGCTGGGTCCTCAGCCCCAGGAGGAATGGCTGCTCCTCTCTGCGTGTGCGCTGAGACGAGGAACCACGGGGAGCCGAAGAAGGAGGCTGAAGGAGCCCGGTTACCACAGGTATCCACATCCTCAGTGTTCCTCTTTTCCTTGTGCTTCTTCTGTCTCACAGACATGCTGAGCTTTTGCACACATTATCTCCTTTGCTGATAGGCATTATTATCCCCATCCTATAGGTGAAGGAGTTGTGGCCAAGAGATGTTGAGTGATATGGTTTGGCTGTGTCCCTACCCAAATCTCTTCTTGAATTGTAATCCAAATTGTAATCCCCAGGTGTTGAGGGAGGAGCCAGATGGGAGGTGATTGGATCATGGGGACTGTTTCCCCCATGCTGTTCTCGTGATAGTGAGGGAGTTCTCACGAGATCTGATGCTTTTAAAAGTGGCAGTTTTCTCTGCACTTTCATTCTCTCGCCTGCTACCTTGTGAGGAAGGTGAGTGGTTTTCCTTCCACCATGACTGTGAGTTTCCTGAGGGATCTTCAGCCATGCAGAACTGTAAGTCAATTAAACCTCTTTCCTCAATAAATTACCCAGTCTCAGGCATTTCTTTATAGCAGCATGAAAATGGACTAATGCATTTGAGTAAATTGCCCAAGAAAATATAGCAAGGAAACAGGTGTGGAAAGACAGCCAGAAAGGTGGGGAAGGCCAGAGCATGTAGGAATTGATCAGTTTTATCTTTTTCATAGAGTAAATGAGAGATGTTGAAGAATTTTAAACAGGGCAGGGCAAAATCAGACTTGCCTTTTAAAGAGGACACTCTAGCTGTTAAGCGGAGAATGAATTACATAAAAGGAAATGAGTTTTGAGTCTAGAAATGAGTTTTGAGTCTAATGCTGTGGTCCAGGTGAGAGGCCGTGGTGACTCAGGTGGTGGTCATGGAATGAAGTGGGAGGATTCTAGAGGTGTTTGCACCTGTTGGCATTTAAGGGAGTTTAGTAAATAAATGCATCACCATTTCTTCAACTTTTCCAAGGAGATGTGGTCAAAAGTTACACAGTCAAGACAAAGAAAGAAGCCCTATGGCCTGCACTTGACTAAAGAACAAATCTTGGTCTTTTGATTCATGACAAAACTCTATAAGAATGATTAGAAAAGGCTTTGTGCCTTTGCAAACTTTTCAGAAATACACTTTAAGCGCTGAGCAACTGAAGACTGTTGCACAACCTGAAACCCTTGGAAAGAAATTAGGCTGGAAGCGCTGAGTGCCTCAATAGCTTCTTGGTCTGCTTTTTGTCTGGCACCCTTATATCAGAGCACTGGGGAGCTTGATCACAGAAGCTGCATGCCTCAGGAAGGACAAGACCAACCCCTTCCCCAGTCAGGTTTGTGCTTTAATCCCTTTTATTCCCAACATTTAACATAATCTATGTCAACATTAACTGGCAGCAAATAGACTTATGAGGAAAGAGTGAGAAACTTAAATGCAGGGTTTGGTTGAGGGTATAGCAAATGGACAACTCAAAAACAAACTGGTGCCAGGTGTTGAAGTCCATATACAAAGCCCTTCTTGGAAGGTAAGAGGGTTGCAGAGTTGTCATGCCAGACCCCTATTGACCCCAGTAGAGATGGCACCATGTTTGAGAGGCTGAAGAAGAGACCCAGAGCCAGCAAATGAGACACAGAGCTTATTTAGGGGACTTACATATAGGACACTGTCCCGGTGGCAGTGGTCTGGACAAAAGTACCCCTACTGCTTGTAATAAGCATGCAGTTTATATAGTATTTTTACTTAGCATCCTCCCCCTTGCAACTTCTACCTGGCAACCTTCATTTAACCCAAAACGAAGGGCCTTGACCCCCTGTATGGTCTGCATTCCATGGGCTGAACTAAGGGTTTAGATGTTTCTCATAGATAAGGAATGAATCTTTGGGCTGGCCATTTCTGGATTTCTTCACTTGGAAATCCAAACATACGTTCTTTTTAGACCATAGGGTCATTCTCAGGGTATGCTTAAGTTACTGCTGTCGGGTGCATCTGTCGTAAAAGAATAACTGAACCAAACAAGCCCAAATTATATAGAGATTTCTCATTGAGGAGCTGGAAGAACCCAGATGGAGAAGTGGGTGTGACCACAGGCATTTTGTGGCTGAAGGCTGTGGGGTTAGAAGAGAGTGACTCCCTAAATTTGTACACAGATTAGTCATACCCCAGGGACAGGTGCTCAGTTGTCTTTGTTCCTGTCTTTAATGAAATGAATGAATGAATGAATAAAAAAATTAGGCCAGTAGACTTCCATTGGAGGCTTGGTTCAACCACATGCATTCTTGCCTCAAAAACATTACTTGCCCTGTTCAGTTGTCTGGAATTCTTCTCCCATAGATCTTCACATGGCTGAATTCCTGAAAAGTCCACCAAGAACTCTCCACCCCATCATCTTCATTTTCACTGAAGCATTTATCATTATTCAAAATGCTTCTTTTAAATTGACTTATCTATCATTGATCTAATGTTCCTGAGAACAGAGACTGTTCTGTTTGTGTGAAGCAGTGTTGCAGAGATTATCACAGTGTCTGGCTTAGCAGTTTTATTAAATGAATGGCATAAGTGAATAAATCGGGAAAGTTTTGTAAAGATGCAAGCGTTACCAGTTGGGACATGGGAAATTCAGCAAACCATTCATTGTTTATGGTGAGAACCAATTAGACTGATTTTTGGGGATCACTTAATTATCTTAGAATTTCTCAGGGATTGAAGCATATATATATTTATAAAACAAATGTAAGACATATATTAATGTCAGTGAATTAATATGTACATGTAAGTTCACTGGAAAATAAGCTGTATTAGAATAGTTTTTCAGCAATCTTTTTTTTGTTTTTAAAAAAGCTTAACATGAATGTTCAACCAAAAGTGTGAAATCAACTGTTAGTTCATTTTTAGAAAAATAAATTTCTGCTTCTCCCTGGTTTTCCTAAGTTTCCAAATAACCACTTGAAGTTTGTAGCAAACTGAATAATTTAAATGGGGCCTTTTTTGAGTACACATCATTGTGAGATGTCAGTTACAGCTGAGATTCAGATACAGCCTCCTAAAACACACACATACTCCCACACCCAGCAGGACGAGTATTCCAATAAGTCACTACCAGGGGATAAGCCAAACAATGATTGTCATAAACAGATTACAATCCAAGATATTTTAGGTCCTTTTTCTTTCTCTATTAATGAGCCTGTTATACAGACACAGCCCCAGAGATAAAGACATGCCAGAGACTTCAGCTGTAGGTTATCAGGGCCAGTGTGAGCTTAAACTCATCTAAACTGTCCTCAGCAGAAGCCCAAGTGCGTGTGGTGCTCATTAAATGCTGTTTGATGAAGACACTGAAGGGACAGGCAGGTGCTTTGTGTTGGCTGGACTGTGATTCAGGCAAATTCGACTCATTAGGAAGAGGTTGACAAAACCAATACCTCGGCAACCTCCCAACCCCCACCCTTTGCAACTGTACCGAGGTCTTTAAGACATTTTGCACAAAGCAAGACCCAGTGAGGAGATCGTGTCTGAAAAACAGAGTTGCACGGGGTAGGTCTGTGAGTTTGCTCCTTTTTTGAGTGAGTGCTTATACAACACACTTCCAATATTAGAGGATAGGGCTCAAGGCTACCAATAGCAAGGAAACTGAAAAACCTGAGTCTAAACCTTGTCCACATCCTTGGCTGATAGCTAAACTACCCAAGTTGAGGGGTGACCTTGGGAAGCAGGCTAAAAATCAATGGCTTAAAGCTGAAAGAACTGAACAGGTATCAGCTGTTGCATAGTATAGAGTGAGATAGTTTGAGTCCAGGCAACAAATACAACAACAATAAAATGGGTCCTCAGAAAAACATAAGAGTGTAGAGTTGCTACAAAGTATTATCAAATTGTCCAGTTTTCCACCAAAACTCTTCAGGCCTGCAAATAACAGAGTTTGATCCATATTCAGGAAGAAAAGTAATATATAGAAACTCACTCAGAGTGGACCCAGATAGTGGATTTAGTAGACAAAATTTTAAAGCAACTATCATAAATATATGCACAGAATTAAAAGCATGATCTTAATGAGTGGACAGATAGGGAATCTTAACATAGAAATGGAAAGTACATAAAAGTAACTATAGGGAAAATCTAAAGTTGAAAAATACAATAACTAATGAAAAATTTTCTAGATAAGCTTATTAGCTCAGTAACTGGCAAAAGAGTCAGTGATCTTTAACACAGGTCAATAAAAAATTATCCAATCTAAATGACAGTAAAAAGAATGAAGAAGAATAATAGAGCCTTGGAGACTTACAGAACAATATCACATGGTCCAAAATAGGTGAAATTGGGATCTTAGATGAGATTAAGAAAAGGAAGAAAAAAATATTTGAAGGAATAGATAAAACTCCCCAAATTTGGTGAAAAACATTAACTTCCAGATCCAAGAATGTTAGCAAATCCCAACCAGGATAAATATAAAGTCTACACCTAAGTCAAGTTTCTAAAAGCCAAAGGTAAATACATAATCTTGGGGAAAAAAATCCTACCCAACCCATATATACAGAGGAACAATAATACAACACCTGACATCTCATCAGGAGTACTGGAAGCTGGAAGTCACTGGAAAACATATTCAAAGTGCTGAGGGGAGAATAGGGCCAACCCAGTCAGAATTTTATTTTCAAAGAAGCTATACTTTACAAATAGACAATATTAGGCAAATATTTTGAACAAAATTAAAATAGAACCTATCATGATTAGTAAAATGTAATAAAAAGCAGTGCTTAGGGAAATTTATAGCATTAAATGCTATTACAGAAGAGATCTAAAATCAACCTATATTTCTACCTTAAAGTAAAAAAAGTCAAAGACAAAAGAAAAATAATAAAAATTAGAGTAGAAGACAATGAAACTAAAAGCTTAAAAATGATAGAAAAAATCAGTGATTGGCTGTACAGAAAGAGCAATAAAATTGATAAATATCTAAGTGAGATAACCAAGAAAAAAGAGAAGACACTATTTACCAGTATCACAAATAAAATACATGAAGCTAAAACTAAAACATCTAGAGACAGAAATACAAAAATCCAAAAGCAAGAGTTGGAAGCTGCAGTTTTTTGCGAATTGATCTTCCTGAATGAGTCATGTGAGGACAGCTAGCTGCTTATCCAAGAATACTTACTGGACATACCATCTCACAAGCCCAGTCCAAAGCTGCAAGAACCTAACCATAACTCCAGGTTTATAAGTCCTGCCTAACAGCTTCTGACACTCAACAATCAGAACCCATCAGCCTTTATAACGTACTGCCAGTGCCAATAAGCTTTCTTTCAAAACAACTTGCATAACCGCCTCTTTCCCTGATAAACCCTGACCTTTTTTTTGTTCTCTGGATAGATCATCTGATCTGTATGTATGTCCTGGATTGCAATCCTACTTTTTGTATATTATTCCCCCCCAAAAAATATTTTTACTTAGATCTATTTCTCTCTACTTATGTTGACAAAATCAGTAACAGTAAAATAGCTACAAAATTGGAAATGCAACAACAATCTCATAAATAACTCATGAATCAGGCAGAAATCACAAGGAAAATGAGAAAAAATTCTTGAATGATAAAAATACAGAATATAAAAATCTATGGTCTATAGCTAAAGTAGTGATTTGAGGGAAATTTATAGCTCTAACTACATATATTAGGGAAGAACGTATCAAAATGAATAAACCTTTGTCTCGAGAAGCTAAAAAAGAGAGCGAGTTAAACCCAAAGTACAGTAAATGATAAACCTAAAAGTTAAAATGAAACAGAAAAACTATAGAAGAAAAAACAAACTAAAAGCTGGGTTTTTTTTTTTAACATAATACAGTTTAGAAACTTCTTCCTAGACTTAATGAGGAAAAAAGAGAAGCTATAAATTACCAATATTAGGAATGAAAGAGGGATTATTAAAAGGATGATGGGAGATAGTATAAAAATTGTATGCCAAAAAAGTCAACAAGTTTAATAAAATAAAGTCCAGGAAAGAAATTTCCAAAACAGATTCAAGAAGAAACGTAAAACCTGAACAGCCTTAAGGTCTAGAGCAGGGTTGGCAAACTTTGCAAAAGGCGAAATATTTTATGCTTTGCAACTAATATAATCTGTCCAATCTGCTATTATAGCATGAAAGCAACCATAGACAATACATGCAGAAATTGACATGACTGCATTCTAGTAACACTTCATTTACAAAAACAGGTGCGAGCTGAATTTAGCCGTTGGGCTATATTTTGCCAACTTCTGGTCTAAAGTAACAACAGTTTTTTCTCAAACTGTTAGCAGCTGATAGATAAGACACAGTGCTAGACAGACCCTCAGTTACTAAGTATGTTAGTTATTAAGTATGTCAAGCCCTGTTACTAAGCATGGGGTGAGAAAATAATCTTTCCTGTCACTTAAGTGAATGAAGGCCTTTAAAATCTATCCTGCGAGAAGCATATGAATTTGAGCTGTGCTGGCCATTTACTGTTTGAATTGAAAGCAATTCTTTTGATCTCTGGCAAAATTCCTGCTCTCTGTTAGGCTGGAAATTTCTCTTTGCTTTACAAAACAAATAATCACCTCTTTAGTTTATCTTTTATATTAATTTGTATTTTTATATTTTGGCTTTGTCCAATGTAGTATCCCCCTTTACAAGTAGTTAATCATCTTAATCTTGAAAATAAAAACATACAAAAATACTAGTTTGTAATTAGCAACCTACAGGTGGGAGAAGAGTTACATAAAGGCTAGTAAACATTTAAAATATGTTGTCTCACCAGAAAACAAAGAAATGTATGTCAAACAATCTAGTTTTTTCTAAAAAACTGGTAAATATTTGTAAAAAATTATAATAATGACTGTGTTAAGGAAGAGAGGCATGTTCCTCTCCTTTTGGTGGGATGAAAAGTGGTAGAATATTTCTGGAAATTATTTCACTGAATTTTTTAAGAGCCTTGTTTAGGATAGGTCACCAAATGATCCCCCAATGGATAATGTGAGTTCATTTCTTGCACACATAGTAAATACTAGATGAGAGACTAGCTGCGGCTGGCTCTGTCATCTTTAATATGTGACTTCCAATTTTGCACAAGGCATATTTCCATTCTGACCAGCTGGAAAGGATAGGTGCATGGGAGGCTTTTAGGGCCAATCTAGGAAGCAGCACGTATCACTTCTGCTCAAATCCCACTAACCAAAATTGAGTAACTGACCATGCCAGATTGTGAGGGAGACTGGGAAATGGCATGTAACGGTGTTCCCAGAAAGAAGAATGTCAATTTTGCTAAGTGGCTAGCCACTTCAGCCATAAGCTCTTAAAATATATTCATTTTAACTCAGTAATCTAGGGATTTGTTTTAAGGAAATATTCACTCCAGTCTGTGGCAGACCTAGTAGTTGTCCCCCAAAATTCATTTTCCCTTCTTCCTTAGTAATAGAAAGTTATATTTTTGGTAGTGCATGGCCATTCAGGGGGGAAAAAAGTCTTTCTCAGCACTTCTTACTATTAGGCATGGCATACAGCTAAGTTCAGGCTAGCAAAATTCATGTGACAGTCTCCAGGAGCTTTTCCATGTGTTACGTGTACTTTCCTTTTATTTCGGACTCTTCCTCTATCCTTCTGTCCAGGATATGGATTTGAAAGCCGGAGCTCTAGATGTCATTTTGAGGACGAAAGTCACAGCCTAGACCTGGGAGAGTAATGAGCTGTACGAAGTCAAGGTCTCTGTAGAAATGAAAGAGCAGTGGCCCCATGCTAGCCCTGGACTGCTCACTTCAAACTTGTAGGAAAGAGAAAAATAAGTTTTCTTTATCTTCAAGCCAGTTCTCTTAGGTCTCTGCTAAATCTAATCCTAATTTATATAGGCCAGGTATTTTCCTTCCAAGGCTTTAATCTTTTTTTCTTCTTTCCCATGTGTAGTATAATAATAATTTATTAAAATATACTCATGGGGAAATATTTGTATACAATGAAATGGGAGATTGGAAATGGAAGCTGTCTTCTAAATGTTGCACGCAACATCTCTCTTTAAAGAGCATTATTTCAATTCACTTTTGTGAAAGATGACTACCTCGTTTTGCAAAAAGAGATCACCCTTAGCCGGGTAATCTCAGCATTTTGGGAGGCATGGATAGGTGGATCACTTCAGGTCAGGAGTTCTTAAACAGCCTGGCCAACATGGTGAAACCCCATTTCTACTAAAAATACAAACATTAGCCCGCTGTGGTGACACATGCCTGTAGTTCCAGCTACTCCGGAGACTGAAGCAGGAGAATCGCTTGAACATGGGAGGCAGAGGTTGCAATGAACCAAGATGGCAATATTTCACTCCAGCCTGGGAAACAGAGTGAAACTCCGTCTCTAATAATAATAATAAATTAAAAAAGAAAAATCACCCTAAAGGATTCTTAAGGTGCACAAAAGTAAAAAATTGGAACCCTCCCATTTTTTGTGTGGTAACTATGAAATGTTCTAGCTTGGAAATGGAATTTGTTGTATGCAGTTGAACCCATATCTCTGGACTCTTGTTTGTGATTTGAGATTGTTATTGACGTGGTTTTAAGTGATGCAAGGTTAGAAAAGAAAGGAGAGAGAAATACTTTCATCAATAAATGGATGAACACAGGGCCTTGTCTCTATCATGGCTTGTTCTTGTGAAAGGCAGTGTTTGTAGGTGGCTCATTTTACTTGGTGTGCTGAAAAGGAGATGAAAAGAGAAAAGCAGAGAGTGACGATTTTGTGAAAATTTTGGAGATGAGCATGAGCTATGAATGCCTCTGAAGTATTGTGAAAGAATGTAATGTGATGAGGCATTAAGGCATTAAGGTGAAGCATAAGGAAGATTAGAAGAACATGTTATAGAGTGGGTTCCAGTGATGTGCACTCAGAGAAAAGAGTTCAGGCAAAGGGAATAAAATGGGCAATTTTCCATCAGAAGGAAGATCTGGACCTTTGTAGTCGGCTGCCCATTAGTGTCTCCACGTGATGCCCTGGAGGTCTACCACCCACTTGTCTGTGCGTAACCCTTACTCCTGTCCTTTTTCCTCCCAAGCAGTCATGTCCTGATGATCTCTTCACCTACCTGTCTTCAAGTCACCCACTCCTTTCCGTTACACTGACGCTTGTTAATGTCTCCCTTTTAGACCACCGTAATCTCTTCTATGAATTTAAACAACTTCCTGCTTGATTTTCCCCCTACGTTCCTTTTTTTCTGCTTTGATCCATTCTCTACATATCAGCCAGAATCATCATCATTCAAAAATCGAATTGACCAATGGAAGAAAATTCATGCATTTTATTTTCCAGGAAAACTCAAATTATGAGAAAACATTGCCAGCATGTGTTTAAATTCTTAGATTGATGGATGTGCCATTATTCCTAATTATCCTTGTATTGAGTTACAATTAATGCTCTACTCTCCAATGCACCAAATCAATACTATAAATGTGGTTTTAAGGCTGAATTTTTAGTCTCCTTGTGTTTTGCGCCAGTAACCCTTAAAGGTTACTGCCTTCTTCTCTTTCATCTTAATTTTTTTGCTCACACTGAAATGCATTACTCAGATCAGCCCTTGAAAGTCTTTAAAATATATGGCATAAAGCACACACATTATTCTAGACACATTTCATAGAATTGATTGCAGTTCCCACTGGCCAGTCTTTAATAAAATTGTCACTGTGGCTACTCTTCATCACACCAACTATCCAAAGCGTGTTTATTTACGTGAAATTAAGCACATCCTTCCTCTTCCTAGAATTTGTCTGTAATATGAGGCCAGCTGGCTTACTCCTGTGCCATAAACCATCTTTAAACAAACCCCAAACTTCTAAAACCTTAGCCTTATTCATCTGAATAAAGTAATTAGGAATAATGGTAACTCCATCAGTCTAAGAATTTAAATATATTCCAGCAGTATTTCCTGATAATTTGAGTGTTTTCTGCACTGAATTGTTTCATATTTCAGTCTATCTAGCACTTCTTTTCTCTTTATTTTCTGGACTACTGATTTCTTGACTCATCTCCTATTTATAACGTCTTAGACTTGATGCATCAACCTTTTATTGATATGGCTTTCCTCCACAACTGCACCTAGTACTTACACTCTTAGAATTTGTCTGCCCCTGGCCCAGTGACTGTTCCCAGCACAGACCCTATGAAGCCTGTGTCTCTGACAAGTTTTCTTTGGCTCTCATATTTGTGATCCAGGATTAGTTTATATCTAAGATCTTTTTCTGCTTTAAAATTCTTTAATGCCATTATCTTTGACAAGTTGCGTGAATATGTCTACTATGTTGACCACTGACTTCTAAGTTCTTGAAGAAGGTCCTAATTTATTCAATAAATATTTATCAGTTACCAAACCATCCCTTGCATCTTGGTCTGATGGCTCTCCCATTTTCCCTGGGTCTATCTTCTTTCCTTTGGTGCAGGAGTTTCCCTGCGTGAGTCCTGCAATAAAATCCTTGCCTCTGTACTGTGTTCCATCGATCTTTATACCAATAACATTGCCTTGGTTACTGTAGCTTTCTAGTAAGGTTTAAAACCCACTAGTGTAAGTCCTCCTACCTTATCCTTCTTTTTCAAAATGATTTTGGCTAATCTAGGTTCTTTGCCTTTGCATACAGTTTTTAGTATCCGTGAGTTTATTCTTTAAAACTTATATTTTGATTTAGACTGCATAAAATCTATAGATCAATTTAGAGTACATTAGCTTAACAATATCAAATCTTCTAATCCATGAACATGATATATTCATTTAGGTTTCTTGATTACTCTTCATAGTTTTTTTTTTTTATAGTTTTCAATGTTCATGTCTTGCACATTTTTTGATAACTTTATTCCTAAATACATTTTATGCTATTGTAGATAAAATTTTAAAATTTCATTTTCTAATTGTTACTTGCTAGTGTATAGAAATACAATAGATTCCTAGATATTTGCCTTGTATTCTGTGATCTTGCTAAATTCACTTATTAGTTCTAGGAGTTTATTAGTAAATTCCTTAGAATTTTCAACATATATTATCATCTGCAAATAGAAAGTTTTACTTTTTATTTTTAATCTTTATGTATTTTATTTCCTTTTCTTGGTTTATAACATCAGCTAGGACATCCAATGCAATGTTGACTAGAAGTGGTGAGAGTGGACATCCTTGCCTTACTACTGATTTTAATTAAAAAATAATGAGATACTCAATGCCAAGTATGAATTCAGCTATAGGATTTTCATTTTTGTTTTTGTAGATACTCTTAATCAGGTTCAGGAAGTTGCCTACCATTCATTCTAAGAAAGGAGTTTTTCATAAATTACTATATTAAGGCTTTGTTACCCAGCATAGTCTATTTTGGTAAAATTGCCATGTATACTTGAAAATCATGTGTATTTTTCCTTTTTTGCACAAACAGCGTGTCACTTTGCCACCCAGGCTGGAGTGCAGTGGCACGATCACAGCTCACTGCAGCTTTAACCTCCCAGTCTCAAGTGATCCTCCTGCCTCAGCCTCCCAAGCAGCTGGGACCATAGGTACGTGCCATCACGCTTGACTAACTTTTTATATTTTGTAGATATGGGGTCTCTCTATGTTGCTTAGGTGGGTCTCAAACTCCTGGGCTCAAAAAAACATCCTCCCCTCTCGGTCTCCCAAAGTGTTGGGATTACAGGCATGAGTCACCATGCCCAGTCCCTTTTTCCATTGTTTTGTGTATTATTCAGTAAGTACCAATTAAGCTAAGAAGATTGATAGTGTTATTCAGACCTTTGCTGAGGGAGGAGTATTAAAATCTCCAATGAATTGTGGAATTTGTCTATTTCTCCTTTTTATTGTCAGTTTTTGTTTTGTGTATTTTGAAGTTTTTATATTAGGTAGACACATTTATGATTGTGTTTTCTTCCTAACAAATTAACATTTTATCATTACAAATATCTATCTGGTAATTCTTTGTAACGTAGAAATCTTTTTTATCTGATATATAACCAATTCAGTCTTTTTATGTTTACTGTTCACATGGTTTGTCTTTTCCCATTCACTTAGCTTAAGCCTATCTGGGTCTTTGTATTTAAAGTACATCTCTTACATAATACATATAACTTACAAGGTGGAAATTGTCAAAGTGAATAAAAACACATGTGTGTGGGGTTTTTTTGTTTGTTTGCTTTTTTTGTTTTTGTTTTTTTGAGAGGGAGATTTGCTCTTGTTGTCCAGGCTGGAGTGCAATGGCGCGATCTTAGCTCACTGCAACCTCCACCTCCCAAGTTCAAGCAATTCTCCTGCCTCAGGCTCCTAAGTAGCTGGGATTACTGGTGCCCACCACCACGCCCGGCTAATTTTTGTAATTTTAGGAGAGACCGGGTTTCACCATGTTGGCCAGGCTGGTCTTGAACCCCTGACCTGAAGTGATCCTCCCAAAATGCTGGAATTACAGGCATGAGCCACCACGCCTAGCCTCATGTGTTTTTATGTGACATAACATGTGTTTTATCCATTTTGACAATTTCCACTTTATAATTAAAGTGCTTAGTTCATTATTTAACACAATTGTTGATATAGTTAAAGTTGGGGCTAATATTTTATTTGTTTTTTTATTCATCTCTGTTCTCCTTACTGTCTTTTTGGATTGTTAGAATAATATTCTAATTCATTTTAATTTTCCTACTGGCTTTTTGCCATACTTCTCTGCATTATATTTTTTAATGACTGCTCTAGAAATTACAATATATATCTTTAATTTTTTCATAGTCCACAAATAGCTACTATTGTATCATTTCATATAATACATAGACATGAATCTTGAAATCATAGAGGTCTACCTATTCCCCACCTCCAATCCTTTATACCATAGCTATTATAGGTACTACATCTGCATGCTTTAAACTCCACAGCATGTTTTTTTTATCTTTAAACAGTTATATGTGTAATAAAGAAATTAAGGGAAAGAAAGTAAAAACCAAATAGTCTTTAGCATTTACCCAGGTGGTTACTATTCTGATGTTCTTCATTCCTTTCTTAGAATTTTAGTTTTTATCTGACATCAATTTCCTCCAGCGTGAAGTACTTCCTTTAGGATTTCATGTAATACAGATCTACTTGCAAT
Source organism: Cacajao melanocephalus (assembly GCA_963573385.1). Classification (NCBI taxonomy): domain Eukaryota; kingdom Metazoa; phylum Chordata; class Mammalia; order Primates; family Pitheciidae; genus Cacajao; species Cacajao melanocephalus. Next base: position 13,805 of record CAUYLG010032608.1, on the reverse strand, counting down.
AAATTATCTTATTTTTATTTTATTTGAAAATATCTTTACATGATCTGTAGTCTTGGAGGCTGTTTTCACTGGATATAGAATTCTGGGCATACAGGGCTCTTTGGTTGTTTGATTTATTGTTATTTTCTTCAGACTTTAAAGATGTTCTACCTTCTTCTGGTCTCCATAATTTCTCATGAATATCAGCTTTGAAACACTCTCAGCCACATGATTTCTTCCACAAAAATTAATATTTATTACACTCCTTTTACCGAAAAACTAATTGGCTTAACTTTCTTTTGCCAAAGAGTTGGTAGAGAAGTAAGAATTTTTTAGTTCTTTCCTCTTTCCCTCTACATAACTCTGGTAAATATAAGGTTATTGGGGGTGACAGGGAAGGTATCTGTTAAACCCAAATGTCTTCAACTTGACCTTGAATTAATAATCAGTGTGCTCCTGGCAAAAAAGGAAAGAAAGAGCCTCCTTTTCTAGCCTCAGGATGTATGTTCTCTGAATGACTCTTGGAACTGAGATGAGAGAAGTGTTTACTTTGATGGAAGCTTTTTCTCCCAGGCGTATGGGAAAGCTGGCATTGCGGGTGGCTGACCTGGGGCTTGAATTAAGCCTTTAATTATAGGAAGAGTAAAACTTCAAGGGGATATGTACTCTTTCTGTAAGCAGTCTCCTCTCTATGCCTGGATGAAAACGGAACGAGGTAGCATGCCCACAGGTCTAAGTGGTGCATGCATATGAGAGGAGATGAACTTCTGACAAAACAAAATTAAAATGAAGAAAACAAAACAGACTGCCATTCTGCTCTTTCAAACTGGTCCCTTCCAACCCCCTATAAAAACATTGTTTTTTGACTAAATTTGTCTTTGGTCTTCTTTAATAGGCTTTTGAAGGGAAAGTATCCTGTTCTAGCCTGCAAAACGTGCTCCAGGCCAGTAAGTGTCTAAAAGGCATACAACTCAGTTCCCCTTGGGTGCAGTGCTGCTTGAGAAGCTGGTGGTACCATGTAGATAGGCTTTGGAGCCAGGGGAACATGAGTTCAAATCCTTGCTGTGCAATTTAACAGCTGTGTGACTTTGGGCATGTGCCTCAGATGCGCTGTTTGAGATCTTTTGGAAATGAGGCAGAAAATCGATAATAAACCTTTAACCTCTTTCTGGTCAGTTGCTGTGGCAGAAACGTCAAATACCAGTATCCAGCTTTCCTCTCCCTTTAGACGCATAGTTAATATGCATTTCCAACTCACCCTTGAATCTGCATGGGTGCATGAAACTGTTCTATCCAATTGACAGTGAGTACAAACGATACACAGGCATTCCTTGTTTTATTTTGCTTCACTTTATTGTACTTCACAGAGAGTACCTTTTTACAAATTAAAGTTTTGTGGCAGACCTACGTTGAGCAAATTTTGCGTTTATTACATTTTGCTAATTTGCACCATATTTTAAACTTGTTCATTATTAGTATATCTGTTACAGTAATCTATAATCAGTGACCTTTGTCTTTACTATTGTAATTATTTGGGGACACCAGGAACCATGCTGATATGGAATGGTGAACTTAATTAGTAACTGGTGTGTGTGTTCTGACTGCTCCACAGATGGATCTTTCCCCTATCTGTCTCCCACTCCTTGGGCCTCTACTGCCTGAGACACAACAGCATTGAAACTGGCCAAAGAATAATCCTATAAGAACCTCTAAATGTTCAAGTGAAAGGAAGAGTCACATGACTCGGACATTTACCACTGTGTCTTTGGTAAAAGGAACACCCCAGAGCCGCATGCCTTCTTATTTTCTCAGTTCTTCCAACCTGCAACCAGTTCAGAGATTCCTTGTGTTAAACAAATGGTTTTTTTCCTGAATGTATCCCATTCCTCCTCCAAAAAGATCGTAAAAAGGAAAAGTCAAAGCAAGTTGCAAAATTGGAAAATATTTTTGTTTTCTTGACAAAACATAAGAAACAATCACTTATAATGTACAACCCTAGATATTAATGTAAGGTAGAGAGAGAGAGAATTCAGATGCTTGTCCCCACCCAAATCTCATGTTGAAATGTAAACTGCAGTGTTGGAGGTGGAGCCTGGTGGGACGTGTTTGGATCATGGGGGTGGATCCCTCATGAATGGCTTAGGCCATCCCCTTGTTGATAAGTGAGCTCTGAGTTCACAGGACATCTGTCCATTTAAAAGTGTATGGTACCTCCTTGCTTGCCCCCACCCTCTTGCTCTTCCTCTGGCCATGTGACATGCCTGCTCCCCCTTCACCTTCTGCCATGATTGTAAGCTTCCTGAGGACCCCATAGAAGCTGAGCAGATGCCAGCACCATGCTTCCTGGAAAGCCTGTATAAATGTACGCATTTTAAACATCTTTTTTTTCCTCCAATAAATTACCCAGTCTCAGGAATTTCTTCATATCAATGCAAGAATGGCCAATACAAAGAGACTTGGAGGAATATCTTCTCTAATTTAAATCCTCACACTTTGACAATTCACATTTTCTTTGATTCAGGTGTGCTGTGAATATGAATTGAATAGGAGTATAAATGTTGTATGCAGTTGTTAAAAGGCAGAAAACTATTCACATTGTTAATCCTGCCAAGTCATCCACTGTCCTTACATATAAGTTCTCTGGACACCATCTAATTTGATGGCAGATACCAAGACACTTGAAATGTTAAGTACAAAGTGGGAACTAAGAAAATACCCAGAAGAAAATTCTGTGATACTGAATGAAGACCATCTGTCAAAGAAAGAGAATACAGAGAAGATAAATAAAGTATCTCCTTAGCTATATGGGACAAATAGAAATCATCTCCCACCATATTCTCCAGCCCAACTGAAGATGTCACAATTAGGCCCAAGGGACTGGACAAAGGTGTCTAGTAAGCCATCCCAAGATGATACAGCCTAGTGGACAGCTTCCAATTTGAAAACCTGTGAGGAGTGCCCATGTTCCCAAGAACCCCAACCTCTAATGGAAAGTCCTACTGTATGTGGAGATGGAGTCTGCTTCCTTCCCTGAAGCTAAGTGGGCCCCTAGAGAGTGAAATCAATGATCATCCACACACATCCTACCCCTTGACTTTTGTTGTCAAGTCTGGAAGGATGGTAGCAAAAGACAATGTCAATTAAGCCACTCCTTGGAAAAGCCAAATGCCTTTGCCTTCATCTTTTCCTTCTGTCCAAACTTGGGGTAAATTGTTCACTATCCAGGGAAGTTAATCAGGTTAACTAAGATTTTAGAATTCAAATCTGATTCAGAATTCTAGTTGTGGCTGCCTTTTCTCACTAACCCACCTCCACTGTTATTTTTTATTTGTTTCTACTTATTTTATTTCTACCTTCGTGCATGTCTCAGGTCCACCCCCTTTTTTTCAGCAGATACACTCTGTTGGAGTTATCAGACCAAGAAGAAGTCTCTTGATATATGAACCTCCAGCTATTATGACTTAGGTGTTAACATATCCCTTAAAAAGTAACACGTAATTTAAAAATCATAGTTAAAAAACACAGAGGCAAACAAATAGAACATTTATCGTCATGAATTACCTGCTCTAATGCGAAGGCCAAAGTCATCCCCATTCTCTCTCTATGCCCCTACAGTTCTTTTTTTTTCTTTCCTGCTTTTTTTTTTTCTCAATGCTTTTTATCTTAGATTCAACTATCCTAATTCTTAATCAAAGGTACTTGGGGTTGGTATTGATACCAAGTATGTTTTTCTACCCAGTTTCAAGGATTCTGCCCCAGGCTTAGACCTTCACGTGTCATTACACCCTGACCTCCCCAAGCTTTAGGTACCTAAAAGGACTTTCCTCCCCTTGGTAGAAAGTTGCCTCTTCTACAAATCTCAGCCCTTCAGCTCTTATTCTAAACTCTGTGCTAAACCTTTAGAGTAGAATTTTAGCTCATTTTAGGCTTTCTTATTGTTAATGTTTAACTTTTCAAACTATTGATTTATTTTAAGTTACATTGATTTGTTTTATGTAATAGATGCATATGGTACAAAATTCACAGGGTACAAAAGGGCTTGTAACAAAAAATAAGTCTCCCTTCTACCCCTACCTCCTAGCTACTGAGTTTTTCTTCCCAGAGTCAAAAACTCTTAACTTCTTGAACTTTTTTTCAGAGATATTCTATGCATGTACTAACATATGACTTACACATACACATGTACATGTATATTTAAATTAATTATATAAGCAATGTGTGGACATTATTTCTCTATATAAATTAAAGCAGTACAAGGTAAATTAATTATATAAGCAATGTGTGGACATTATTTCTCAATGTAAATTAAAGCAGTACAAGGTAGGTTCAGGTTCCTTGACCATCTCTCCCAGTCCCAGTTTCTTTCCAAATGTAACTAGTCGGCAATCTGGCTTCAACTTAGAATAAATCCTTACAAAATGTTCCTTTGTTTTTACTAAAAATATATGCACTTAGAAAAATATGTAGCATTATTTGATGAGTTTATTTTTTAAGAGATATACTGCAAAAATCATTCTGCAGCTTGTAAGTCTTTGGGTTAAGATTTTAAAGCACCCCCAACTCTGATAATAAAACAGTTCTCTATTGTATCTGGTTTTTCTAAAAGCCAGGTGATGCCTTTATTTCCTCCTGATCCCAGGTTCCTGCCTCCCATTTGTCTACCCACAAAGTTCCTGTTTCTTCTCCAGGAAAGCCCTGGGAGCAGAGATGAGGAAGACAGGGTCCGCGTTCAATTATTCTATGACAGAACAAAACTTGACACAGACACTAACAAGATGATTGTCCTCTCACCTAGCCGGAGTGTTCAAAACTAGGAAAAAGTGTCATGTGGGGCTGCCTTGTACCACGAACCAAAGTGGCAGGGGTCACAATCCCACCACTGTAATAGGAACTCTTGACACATTGTCTAAAGACAAAAGGCAAAATCTGATGCATTTAAATTATCAGATCCTGTGCAGAGCCAGCTACTTGACAATAATGGCCATGTTGCTTTGACAACGTATCTTGCACTAATGATCACACAATCCTCTGGAGGAAAGATGCTACTTGTGAGAAATGATCAAAGCTTTACTACAGATTTGTATGACCAAAAGACACGCATTTTATAGAGAGTTCCTGAAGATTTCAAGGAACAAGGAGCTTACTACATTTAAAAGCTACCTATTGCATTGTAAAGCCATTTAATCGGCTCAGTTCTTTTGTTATTGAAACTTTGGATTTTATTCTGACCTCTGGGCTGACATTGAATAAATTTAATCTCTCTTACATAGGATCAGAGGCAATTTTAGGTTTTAGAAACCTGTTTAATCTGAGAACATCTGCACCTATCTAAAACATGACTGGGCCACCAGCACAGCTTATTTTTACCTAAATACAGTCAGTCTGAATTTAAAAGTGTCTCTATATCATTAACAAACTTAACAATGCTAGTAGTAATACTTATTCTAAAATTCTCTGTTCGAAAGGACATTTTCAGAGTAAATCTCCTTTTCTCTTGTTATATTTCCTCCAGAAATAAGGATCAAGGCTCTCCTTGGATTATATATGTTTCCCAAAGTGAGAAGCCAAGAAATGGCCAATCCTGACTTAGCCCTTTCTTCTCTGTGACATTTAATGTTATAATTGCTTTTTCTTGTTTCACTTACTTTAATCCCATCAGATTTGTGGTTGATGAAATGGAGTTTTGAATACTAGCCCATATTCTTTGTATAATATAGCCCACCCATATAGCCAAAAAGGTTGGATGTCTCACTTTTCTGCCTGATTATATATGGGATGCTTATATTCGCCATGCCTAAAAATAGACTTATCATACTCTGTATTTATCATATAAGCTGAAGAACATGTTTTTCTAAGAAATCACAAATATTGGGTTCTATCCTCATAATGAAATGCACATTTCCCTTTAAGAGGAAAGATCTTTAATTTAGAATTTGAATAAAATGGTGCTGTACAAGTCTATCATCTGTTAATTTTAGAGAGCTAAAAACTCATTTGGGATTATTCTTTGATTCTCTTCCTATGTCATTTTTCACCTGATTGTGAATTAGGTGAAAATGCAGCTCACTCATTTTGAGCTGCATTTTGCTGATGATTTATTTCTCTTAGCTATGCCAACAGTTCTAATAAGCTACTTGGCTTCAGCAGGCTGCCTTGCAAACTTGAGGCTTGATTATTGCCAACACAAATATGGCTTAACATTTCTCCAGGGCTTGTCAACATTTCTCCAGGGAAGAGGTGAGCAAGAAAGCTTTCCTTTTTTCTTTTGTGTCTGAGAGTTAACTGTGTCCTTTCCTTTCTCCTTCACAGCCCATCCTAAAGTCCCACTAAGATCCAGGGAACTTCAGAGAGAGGGATGGAGGAACTCCTTAGTCTGATTTAGTTCACATCTTTTTTCTTTTTCAGAGCCATCAAAAGGCTGGTCCATAGCTTCTAGAATATCTATCTCCTCCTGCACTCAGTTGAGATTTGTAAAGGTATTCATGAAGGGCTTTTCCAAAAGGTAGAGGGGACAGAGGAAGGAAGATACTTCTGCTGACATAGTCCTGCCTCACTCTTCCCTGTTCCCTCAACTTTGTCTTTCCTCAACAATCTCCCTACCAAAGTACCTTGTGCAGGGAGAGTGTAAAATAGATACATACTGCAAGCCTACACTGTCACTTGGTGACCCTCAACCACCACCCCTGACCAGTCCCTCCCTCAAGGATGAGAGGAAGATCATTCTGGATTGATTTACTAGGTATAGCAGGGTCTAAATGTATGCACTATGACCTAAATGTAAAAAATAATGTACCTGTCTTTATTTCCTCAAACTGATCTTGAATCTGAATGCTCCTAGTAGCCAGTCAACACACAAGTTAAGGAATCTCATCTTGCTCTGGAGCCCTGCCTAGTGCTGGCAGACAGTAGTGGTGGGGTGACTGAGCCTTTCCCATTCAAGGCAAGTCTTCTCTAGCTTTAGAGTCCATTTCAGGTCAATTTAATCCCATATCTTTGACTTGCAAATATACCTCCCTCTGTCATCATGTGGTGTTCTCCATAGGTGTCTGCGTGTCTAAATTTCTCTCTTATAAGAACACCTGTCACTGGACAAGGGCTCACCCTGATCCAGTATGATCTCACTTTAACTTGATTACATCTGCAAATGCCCTATTTCCAAATAAGACCACATTAACAAGTATCAGGGTGGTCAATTTATTTTGGGGGGAAACACAATTCTACCCATAACAAAGAGGGAGGAACTGGATCACAATTCTAGATGTTCTAGGGTGTTTTCTCAACCAGCCTGAAGTTGACATTGGAGTGTCTAGTACCACCTACCTCCAGGAGATGGGGTGCAAAATTCCTTCTACCTCAGTCTTACCCCCAGAATATCTTTAATTCCTTGTATCCTGTCTTTCATGATGGAAGAACTCTAGTCTCCATTACATCTGGTAGAAACTTGTCCTCCATCGTGTGGTCTTCACAGACGCTCACAGTAGAGCTAGAGCTCTGTGCTCAACCCTCCCAGCTTTGCTCTTGCTCTATCAACATTGAAGGCAGTCAGAGAGATTTCCCAGTGCCCTTTGCTGGGGTTCAGCCATGGCTTCCCATTTATGGAAGTGACACCTGCTGCTCAGGATCATAGGAATTCTTCAAAGGCTCCTTGGGGATTGCCACCACTGCTTACTCCTAAATACTCTTTCTTTTCTGCTTAAACATCAAGGCACCTGGGTTTGGTTGGTTTGTTTGTGTATTCCCATATAGATGGTTTTACTAGACCTTTGAAAGAGTTAGGGATAAAGAAGTTGTGGACTGGTAGAGTCAGATCACAGACCCCATGGGAGAAGAGGAGGGATCTAGTACATCTTCCTTTCTTCAGAAGTAGGAGAGCTTACAGATGAGATTAGCAAGTTCTGCACACACAGGATCCCAATATGAAAGCACTCTGTGACCATTTGTTTACAAATACCTTTGGACAGAAATCGCTCCATCATGCTCCCCCTGTGGCATCACTACATCCAACACTGGCCTGGTCAGAGTGACTCAAAGTTGCCTTGTACGAGGTCATGATACTCTCTTTGTGGCCCAAGTGCCTTGAGGAAATAATACTAGTTTTATCTAAGTCTTAGTTTTCTTATATGTAAAATGGGATGGCAGTATATCCTCTTTGTAAGGTGGTTGTCATTATTAGACAAAATATATGTAAAGCAGCTAAAACAGTGACTGGCACTTACGGGTTGCTAAATGAGAAGCAATGCCTTTATCATTCATCTACTCCCTCTTCTCTCTCTAGATCATAGCCCTTGTTTGAAATTACTCCTCCGTTAAATATTCTCCACCTACTGAGAAAAAAGGAAAAAGGGGGATTATGTTCTCTAGAACTCCTCTTGTCCTAAGGTTCCACTGGACATATCTCAGACCTCAGGCCAGAACTGATTGGATACTTGCTCAGCCTGAGTGTTTTAATGCAATCTTAACTACTGAAATTTATCACGGGTATGCCAATCTACCATTTTCCATAAGAATTATGCATAGCACAAAATATGTCTGATTTTTGGGGGAAGTGTCATCGGATCATTGGATTAATCTCAGCTCACCTATGGTCATTCTTTATTTGTTGCTTTCAATGTTTTGGTAAAAAATGAAATCCTAGTCAGTGACTGCATTGGGTTATCTAGGAAGAGGAAGCAGAACAGACCCGCAGTCCCTCAGCCCTCCTACTTAGAGAGATGGCTTCTCTTTGCCCAGTGTGACCAGGTCAGTCACTAACTCTCACTGCAGAAGAAGGTAAGGGGCTAGCATCTCATCTGGGCTGGAAGATGTGGAAAACTGCATTAGAAAAATATAGTAAAGATTCAGCTGGGAGTGGCTAGGGAGCAGCACTTTTTGTCTGGTTTTATTTTTTCTCATCACAGATAAAGTGAAGGCTTCCAGTCACAGTAACATTAGGGAGTCCCATCTTAATCTTTAATGCCACCCTTCAACCTGTAGCTGAGGTCAAAATCTAGAAGCTGTATGTGATGTTCATCTTTCCCTCATATCCCAACTCCAATATATAAGCAATTGCTCTCAGCTCTACCTTGAAAATATCTCCCAAACCTATCTGCTTCTACCACCTCCACTGTCATCTCTCATCACAGCTTCTACTTGGCTTCCCCATCCCTGCTCTGGTATCTCTAATGATCAAATTTTCACCCAGGTTCCAGAGCAGTCTTTAAAATGTGTATTGGATAACTTTGTTCTTCAGTCAAAATCCTCTAATAGTTTTCCATCATATGTGTAATAAAAATCAAATTCCTTACTTTGGTTCACAGGGCCCTGCAATGACATTTCTGAGAAAGTTCCTGGCACTCTCTGCTTCCTCCTCACTCCACCCCAGGCATGCCAAATTTGAATTTATCCCCTTACTAACAGTGTTAACTGTGGTCTGTTGGTTAAGGTGGTGTCTTCCAGCACAATCCTTCCCTTTGTGATTAAATATGTTGTGGGGAGACATTTGGAGATTGTAGATATCCTGCTTCTAGTCACATTTTCACCCACTAAGTCTAGCATCCATTAATGGTTCTTACCCGAAACAGTTACGATTGTGGTGCTTGGCCAACAGTGATTTTCAATTTTCATCATTTCTTCTACATTTATTAGTTGGAATTCTGTAAGGAGGAGCTTTTCCATCTCTGCCTCTTTTTAAATGTTATTTATATAGGTATGGATTTGTGGATTCTTTTATGATATGAGTTATAATCACTCCCTTTTTATTTTGCTTTCTTGGCCAATTTGTCCTCAGTTTAGCCAATGGAAGCCCATTTGAACTCGCTTCTACATCATCTGACATATTCCATTGTTTTTCTTTTTCTTTTTTTTTTTTTTTTTTTTAGCACTTTCTTACTGTTTAGAACTGCAAGATATCCTAGACTCATCTTGCAGTTTCCCCGATCTAGCACAGAATCAACCATCTTTCAAAAAAGTGCCGGTTCCTTTTATTGGAAAGTGGTATTTAGATATTAAGATTTGGCATGAGATGTGCTCATCAGTATTGGGGCATCATTGATTCTAAATATCTGCATTTATAAACACATATCTTACCTGTTTCTGTATCTATCTTAAATCTATATTAAAAGCCATGAGTTCATATTGGTCATTTGTTTCTGTATTGCATTTTGGAGTTCCCCCTTTTTTTAATTATAATGTTCTCTATCTCACCTGCTTTTTTGCCCTCCTTCCTCCATTTTTCCCCTGCTTCTCTCTCCTTCCATCTGTCCTTCTCCTCTGCCTCCTTTCCATTTCATTCCTGAAGTCCTTGCCTCTTGAGAGGTCATGGTTCACTTTGTAGCCTTCTGGTATAATGAAAGGTACCCTAGAGGCTAAAGGACCTCAGTTCAATTCCTGGCACTACCACTTTCCAACTGTATGACTGTGGCAAGCAGTCTCTCACAATAACAAATTCTCAAGACAACCAAAGTCTTGCCAAGCTCAATCCTTGGAATCAGACTGACCTGCTTTCCTTTGAAATTCTCAGACCTATAGGCTGGTCTATCTCTTTGACAACTTCAAATCTTTATTAAGACACCCAGGCAATTATTTTCCTCAGATGTTCTTCGTAGCACTTCTAATTGAGCAATTTAACTGTTGTCTCTCTCTTTAATTCTTCCCTATTACACAAGTGCATCAACCTTTGGTTATCTACTTACTATGGTACTGAGTGATACCAATTTCTGCTCCATTTTTTTAAAAAAGTAGAGATGGACTGGGAGGCCGAGGCAGGCGGATCACGAGGTCAAGAGATCGAGAGCATGGTGAAACCCCATCTCTACTAAAAAATACAAAAATTAGCTGGGCACGGTGGCGTGCACCTGTGGTCCCAGCTACTCAGGAGGCTGAGGCAGGAGAATTGCTTGAAACCGGTTGCAGTGAGCCGAGATTGCGCCACTGCACTCCAGCCTGGCGCCTGGCAACAGAGCAAGACTCTTTCTCAAAAAAAAAAAAAAAAAAAAAAAAAGTAGAGATGGAGGTCTCACTGTGTTGCCCAGGCTGGTCTCAAACTCCAGGCCTCAAGCAATCCTCTTGCCTCAGGCTTCCAAAGTGCTGGGACTGTAGGCGTGAGCCACCACACTTGGCCTTCTGCTCCATTTTTATTTATCCCTTACAGTATTCATGATGTAATTCTGTCTGTATCTATTTTTAAGAGGACAAAAAGATTGCAACTCCTAAACCACCTATTTGTAAAGGGCACTTTCCACCAGGATTGGCACTACTTTTCTCTTGGAAACTATAATGACAGCATCATAGACAAAATCAGTTTGATTACCCAAGCATTAAATGTTTTTATTACAAGAGTGTCTGTAACTTCCAAGGGGCAGTTACATTTAAAATTGCTTGAGAACAAAGACTTTGGCAAACCTGTAGTGTCAGAAAGTTGTGTTATTTTGGGGGAAGGCGTTTGCATTTTAACAGCCTGAGAAATCTGCTTTTTAAAGGGAAAGTATTTACCATCTGCAGTTCGAGTGTTTGAGGCAGGGAAAATCTATCATTCACACACATTTGTAATGAAATTGGCAGATTCTCCTCTTCTGAAGGGTTTAATCAGCAGTGACTAGGAGGAAACACCCTGTTTCTGAAACCTGCTTGGTGCAATCTAGTGAGCCAGCTACTCAGCTTCTGCTGGTAACAATCTGAGTATTTTCGGAGTGGTATCCTTTCATTTTTTTTCTTGTAGCAAAAATTTGATTATTATTGATGGAGGAGTTGGTATGGTCTTAGACAAAATAGAGAATAATGAATATATTTACCTGATTTCCAGGTACAGTTCAAGCAGTTCAAGTGGGATCAGGATATATTTTCCAAGGTGACTTGTACAGCAGGGAGGGGCAGTTGTAGAGGGGCAAGGCAGAGAAAGAATATGGAATTAAAAGGCCACCTCATAGAAAGTGGTGGGCACAGAAAGAGAGAAAGAGGAACTATTGACCATGGCCATGAGTGAAGAAGCCTACATGGGGAAAAGATGCTGCCAGAGGATGTATAGGAAGGTTTGGGTAATACACTAAGTGAGCCTTCTGAGCTGTGTTTTCCAGGAAACCTAGCATGAATACATTATTTTTCAGGCTGTTTGGTTTAGACTGGAGTTGCTTTAAAAACAACACACTAAGCAGCAGCAGGATCTAGCAGAAATATGTTGGACAGTCATGCATTGCTTAACAATGGGGATACATTCTGAGAAATGCCTCATTAGTGATTTCATTGTTGTGTGAAAATCCTAGAGTGTGTGGTGCTTGTACAAACATAGACGATAGAGCCCACTACACACCTGGGCTCCATGGACTAGCCTCCCAGACTACAAACCTGTATAGCTCGCCACTGTACTGAATACTGTAGGCCATTGTAACAGAGTCGTAAGTATTCCTGTATCTAAACAGGTCCAAACACAGAAAAGGTGCAGTAAAAATAAGTATAAAAGATAAAAAATGGTCACCTGTATAGGGCACATACCATGAATGGAGCTTTCAGGACTGGAAGTCACTCAGCGTGGGTCAGTGAGTGAGTGGTGAGTGAATGTGAATGCTTAGGACACTGCTGTCCACTGCTGTTGACTTTATAAACACGGCACACTTAGGCTACATGACATTTATTTTGAAATATGTTTCTTCAATAATAAATTAACCTTAACTTACTGTAAATTTTTTATTTTATACTTTTAAAAATTTTTGGCTATTTGTAATACGTTAAAACACACACTGTACAGGTGTACAAAAGTATTTTCTTTCTTTGTATCTTTTCTATAAGCTTTTATTTAAAAACCTGTTTGTTACTTTAAAAAGTTTTTGTTAAAAACTAAGACACACACACATAGGCCTAGACCTTCACAGGGTCAGGATTATCAATGTCACTGTCTTCTACCTCCCCATCTTTTCTCACTGGAAGGTTTTCAGGGTCAATAACGGGCATGGAGCTGTCATGATAACTATGCCTTTCTCTGGGATACTTCCTGAAGGACCTATCTGAGGCTGCTTTACAGTGAACTTTCTTTTTAATAAGTAGAAGTACACTCTAAAATAATAAAAAACATAATACAGTATATACATAAATCAGTAACAGTCATTTATTATCAAGTATGTACTGTACATAATTGCACGTGCTAGACTTTTATACGATTGACAGCACAGTAGGTTTGTTTCCACCTGCATCTTCACAGACACATGAGTGACACTTTGCATTACAATGTTACAAGGGCTACAGCGCCATTAGGTGATACTCTTTAGCCTCATTATAATCTGATGGGACCATTGCTGTATATGTGGTCTGTTGCTGACCAAACATCACTATGTGGCACAGGACTGTATTTAAATTATAAGCAGAGGTGATAGTCATCATAAGGCCTGGGCACTGATTTATTAGAATGAATATATGGCTATAAACAACAATGTGCCACAGTGGTATGTGCCAGCCTAATGTCACCTCTGGTCGTGGTGTTTTCAGGTCTGAAAGTGATTTACAGTGATTCATAAACATGGAGGCACTGCATGAGCTGCAATACCCTCCCGTGTTAGTTCTATGAGAGCCTCCTGAGCACCTGTGGGGTAAGGGAAGGGCAGGAGCCAGTGAGGAGTCTCAAGTAGGCTGACTCCCACCTGTGCCTTACTAGACAATACTGCCATCTGAAATATATTTGCTACTTCATTATTTTTATTTTTTAAATTTAAGCATTTATTTTTATTGCATTTTAGGTTTTGGGGTACATGTGAAGAACATGTAAGATTGTTGCATAGGTACACACATGGCAGTGTGGTTTGCTGCCTTCCTCCCCATCACCTATATCTGGCATTTCTCCCCATGTTATCCCTCCCCAACTC
>CAUYLG010032607.1:0-59555 GCA_963573385.1 Cacajao melanocephalus | reverse complement strand
GCTGGAGCTGTGTTGTATGGGGATTGGCTCAGCTTTGGCCGGCTAAGGCTGGGCCATGATTGGTTGCTCAGTGTTACCAGGCAGACTGAGGTCTATAGGCGGTCTCCCGGATGTGGAGATCAAGAGGGAGGGGAGAGGTAGGGGTTTTTCTACCAAACAGTAGATAACACTTTTCATGCATTCATAAAAATGTTAAAAATAATATATTTCAAAAATTTCCATAACTTTTACCTTAACTTTCTTTAAAAGTCTATGCTTTATTATATTTACATTTTGTATATTGTAACAACTATTGCTTTGTAAATTGCCCATGAAACACTGTCTCAGTCTGAACCATTAATCTGGTCAATTACTTGAAGTATTTCTTCAACTAGGATAATATTTCATGGTTGTATGTGCTACAATAAAATGTATTCATTTAAGAAATATTTAGTATCCGCTGTATTTCAAAACTGGGACACATACTGGGTATGTAATGGGAATCAAGTAGAACAAAGTATTGCCTTCATAAGAATTTACAGTAATGAAAGAGACATACTGAACTGGCAAGTGCAGTACAGTGTGAGGATTATGTGGATGGAAGATATCCAGAGCTGTGGGAGCACAAAGGTAGAAAAGCACAACAATAAAGGTTGTGAAAGAATGTGAGCTCATGGTGAAATAAAGCTGGTTCCCTCTGGACAACACTGGGACTAAAATCCGGGTTTGATGCCTTAGCCACTGTACTTTTATTATACAATCCTACACTTAGTCATCAGAAACTGCTTGTACATCTAGGGGAGGATGGACTTCAGAGGACAATCGGAAAATAAAGTATCTGTATATTAACCTTAAATCCAGACAGTAAAGAGGAAGCAAAGCAAGACATTCTGGGCTTCAAAAATTAGTCAGATCACACAGTAATGTCTTTCCAGATATAAAATTAGGAAGTGACCAGTCTTTGTTTCTCATATGTTGCCTCTTTTGAACACAATTGCTCTTTTATTTTGCTCCTGTATTACTTTATTTGCACTTGCCTTTGATTGCTCTTTTTCTTTCTTTGTACTATTTCCTTAGGTCCATATCTTACCCTTTTATTCTGCATTTTGAATTGTTTTAATAATTAACTGTATGTCTTTGGAATCTAATATTTGGACATAATAGGATTTCATATTTTCTTTTGAAAATTAGTCTATTCCTAATGGTGAAAATAGAAAAGGGTGTGTGCATGTGAGTTGGACAGAATACAGGAAATCAGGAATGGTCTCTGTGTACTAAAGACTCATAAAACTTCCAGGAACTTCATGAAGACTCAAAATTGAACCCTTGCATTTAGCCAGGTTATACCTAAGTTAACCAAGAAGCATAATGTTTTCTTCTGTTAGGTGAATTTCATACAGGTGTAAAAGAAGGACATAATGTGACCATTTCATTTTTCAGTGTCATTATTAAAAATGTGTTTCTCATCATTGGATGACAGTGGAAACTGAAAGCAGCATGCCGTCCTTGACCAAAGCACTGAAACTACAGCCACCTGTCTTTTGTGAACCACACTGAGAGCTTAATTAAAGAAACCTGCACCTGTCTCAAACTTCTTTGAATAGCAATATCTGGTATCCATTAATTGCAGAATAAAGTTCTTAACACTTTAAAACACTAATTTGGACAGTAAGAATGTTTATACCAGTCGTTTTCAAAGTTAACATACCAAAAAAAAAAAAAAACAGCTTTCTTGTTTTCTTTCTTTTAAGAAATGACTGTCATAAAGAAAGCCTTTGTGTAAAACAGATAAAATTGGGACTTCTCTGGCTGAGATGACGTTAGGTTTTCCCAAGCTCCCCTCTCTTCTCTTCCACCTATCCTTTTTGCCTCCATTTTCCTTTCACTCTCCCAATCACCTCTGAGGCATTTCCAAGGAATTTCAGTCTCTGCTTATCACATTTGAAAGCCAATGGCTGCACTATCCAATTTGCTACTTCTGACTCCAGAGCTTGTTTGTTTTTTACAGTTGTTTCCAAAGGACATCTTCACACTGGGCAAATTATTTATATAATAGTAGTTTGAGGAATGAAGTTAAGACTTCTTGAACTTTAAACATAGTAAATATTTATTTACTGCTTTTCCTTTAGCTCTGAAGAATGTTGCACAATAAGCGGAGAGAAGCCCTGGTGAGCCCTCTTGCCAACCCAGGAAAGTGGATTATTTCTGCCAGTCATAAAGGATTATATTATTTTAATAATCAACTAAATCTATACCAACAGATAAGTAGTTAGTTAGCAAATATAATACTTAGGGCAGAGGTGATGTTTGAATAATGAGTTTACCAGGCAAAGAGTGTGAAAGGGATAATAGGAAAAAAAAATAATTTAAGGACACAGTGGTAAAAAGAACACATTTTAGATACTTAAACCTCCATGGTGTGTATTTGTAAGTACAACATTTGAGTCAGGAGGTGAAGCTTTGGGTGACTTTATTGTCCTAGAGAGGATTTTGCATTTATGTGGAAGGCATTAGCATGCAAGTAAATATGCTTTTTGGAAATGTTTAAAGTAACCAGTGTTAACTCAGCAAATATTTCAACAAAAAGAAAACGAATATACCCAAAATAGAGATTTCTATAAACATTAACATGCAAGAACAGCAAAATATTAATGCAAGAGGTAAGATAAAATGGGGAAATTATTTAAGCCATGTGAGGTCTAATAAGTGATACAGTCAAAGGGAATTTTTTTTTCACAGTTCTCATTACAACCTCTCATTTAGTCATACTATTAAAAGTTCAGCCTATCATGTGTTTCCTAGTTCTTTGTTTAAAAAATTCAATATGTTCAATTCATTTTTAAAGCCAAAGAGCTTTCTACTGGTAGACTTATTAGAGTCTTCAGTGAGTCGACCCATGCAAAGACTTTCCCCATAGGTAAACATTCTCACTCTGATTAAAGCAGAAAAATATAATAAAGTTGTTAGATTAAGAATGCTCCAGGAGATAATGTTTCGTTGACTGGCATTCTGTCAGTAATGTGAATGCTATTCTGCTTTCAATTTCTCCTTTCATCCTGTAGGGAGGCCAGATTGAATAAGTAACCCCCAAATTTTTTTTTGAAAACGTCAAAACACATAACATAAATTGGTCTCTAAAATAATTGATTACTTTGCATGGACAGATCCAGAAGAGACGACATAGAAAAATGTTCAACTCTTTCTCCCCTTTACCCCCTCTCTAATAGTCTTGAGTTTCTATTGTCACCAACTTTATGTCCATGAGTACTTAGTGCTTAGCTCCCACTTACAAGTGAGACACGCAGTATTTGGTTTTCTCTTCTTGCATTAATTTGCTTAGGATAATAGCATCTAGCTGCATCTACGATGCTGCAAAGAACATAAATTTAATGGGCACTTGGATTGATTCTATGTCTTTGCTATTGTAAACAGTGCTCCAAAAACATGCAAGTGCGTATGTCTTTTTGGTAGAAGGATTGGTTTTGTTTTGGATATATACCTAGTAACAGGATTGCTAGGTTGAATGATCGCTCGGCTTCAAGTTCTTTGAGAAATCACCAAACTGCTTTCCACAGTGGCTGAACTAATCTCCATTCTCACTAACAGTGTATGAGAATTCCCTTTTCTCCACAGCCTTGCCAGCATCTCTTGTTTTTTGACTTTTTAATAGCAATTCCGATTGGTGTGAGATGGCATCTCATTATGATTTTCATTTGCATGTCTCTGATGATTTGTGTTAATAATTTTTTCATGTTTGTTGGCCTTTCACATATGTCTTCTTTTGAGTAATATCTGTTAATGTCGTTCACTCACTTTTTAATGGGATTATTCATTTTTGGCTTGTTGAATTGTTTAAGTTCATTATAGATTCTGGATATTAGACCTTTGTCAGCTTCATAGTTTGTGAATATTTTCTCCCATTCTGATAGGCTGTTTACTTGGTTGATCATTTCTTTTGCAGTGTAGAAGCTCTTT
This sequence comes from Cacajao melanocephalus, assembly GCA_963573385.1. Classification (NCBI taxonomy): domain Eukaryota; kingdom Metazoa; phylum Chordata; class Mammalia; order Primates; family Pitheciidae; genus Cacajao; species Cacajao melanocephalus. Next base: position 55,601 of record CAUYLG010032607.1, on the reverse strand, counting down.
AGTTTAACTATGTCTGACTTACCAATTTTTGTTTTTGTTGCGATTGTTTTTAAGGACTTAGTCATAAATTCCTTCCCAAGTTTAATGCCAGAATGGTGTTTCCTAGGCTTTTTTTCTGGGATCCTTATACTTTGAGGTCTTACATTTAAATCTTTAAACCATCTTGAGTTAATTTTTGAATATGGTGAAGATATGAGTCCAATTTCATTCTTCTGCATATAATTAGCCAGCTATTCCAGCAACATTGATTGAATAGAGAGTCCTTACCTGATTGCTTATTTTTGTCAGTGTTGTTGAATATTTGATGACTGTAGATGTGCAGCTTTATTTCTGAGTTCTCTATTCTGTTCCATTGGTCTGTCTTTCTGTGTTTGCACCAGTACCATGCTGTTTTGGTTACTGTAGCCTTGTACAGTTTGAAGTCAGATGATGTGATGCATCTAGATTTATTCTTTTTGCTTAGAATTGCTTTGGGTATTCAGGCTCTTTTTGGTTCCATGTGAATGCTAGAATACATTTTTATAGTTCTGTGAAAAGTTGATAAGAGTAACATTGAATCTATAGAATGCTTCGGGCATTATGGCCATTTTAATAATATTGATTGTTTCAATCAATGAGCATAGAATGTTTTTACATTTGTTTTGTGTCATCTATGATTTCTTTTAACTGTGTTTTGAAGTAACTGTCTGTGTAGAAATCTTTCATCTCTTTGGTTATAGGTATTCCTGGGCATTTTGTGGGTGTGTGGCTATTGTAAATGGGATTGCATTCTTAATTTGGATCTCAGCTTGAATGGTATTAGTGTGTAAAATGCTACTGATTTTTGTACAGTGATTGTGTTTCCTGAAACTTTACTGAAGTTATTTTTCAGTCCCAGGAGCCTTTTGGTGGAGACTTTTTGGTTTTCTTGACATAGGATCATCTCATCTACAAAGAACGATAGTCTGACTTTTTATTTTCCTATTTGGATGCTTTTTATTTCTTCCTCTTGCCTTGTTGCTCTGGCTAGAACTTCCATTCTATATTGAATATGATTGGTGAGACTGGGAATCCTTGTCTTGTTCTGTTTCTCAAGGAGGATATCATGTTTTGCTGATTCAGTATGATTCAGTATGTTGTTGGCTGGGGGTTTGTCATAGACGGCTAATTGACAAGTTCTAATCCTAGTGAATTTCAGTCTTTGTTTTAAGACATTTGTAATCCAGCATATTTTTATAAGCCACACATTACTATCTTTCTTTAAAAAAAACAAGGGATCTAGAGCTTCACTGTATTGCATGAGCACTGTAGTTATTAAATTGAGTCATAAACTGGAAATTTGCAAAAAAAAAAAGTACATAGATTTTAGAGAATTTTACCATACACACAAAAAAGGTAACTAACTATGTGAGATGATGGATATGTTTATTAGCTTGGCTCTAGTAATCATTTTGCTATGTAAATGTGTATAAAAACATTAGATAATTTTACCATACACACAAAAAAGGTAACTAACTATGTGAGATGATGGATATGTTTATTAGCTTGGCTCTAGTAATCATTTTGCTATGTAAACGTGTATCAAAACATCATGCTGTATGCTTGAAGTATATTTAATAAAGGAATAATTTAATAACTATTTCTCCCTCTGTGACCCAAACACACACATGCACACACACAAAACTCCATTATGTTTCTCTCTTACTTACAAACACTTATTCTCTAGCACCAAAATCCTTAGTTTGCCATAGGAAATTCCTTATAAACTGGCTTCTCTCTATCTTTCTGGCTTCAAGTTTAGCCTGTTTGCTTTTACATCATTTGTTCTTTTCAAAGTAAACTTCTCATTTCCCCCTCCTGATAAAGTCCTTTCATGAGGTCATAGCCACAGCCAACTTACCCTTCAAGATGCAGCTCAAATGCGTCTTGCTTTAGGCCACACAACTTTAGGATCATCTGTTTTCTGCCAAACACTATTAAAGTACCAAGCATTTGACATTGATTATTCATGTGTATTATTCACAACTTCTTCAGGTAAGATTTGTCCTACTCATTTCAGAAAAGAGAAATAAAACTGAGGACGAAAACAATTCAGGGACTATGCTCAGTTGGTTGAACATGTAGGGAGAATGTGAATTTGTAGCTGTGGATGCCAAGGCCCCATCTATGGACCGCTATATTGCATCCTGTAGTTTGTTAGAACAAAAAGAGAGATCTGGTTATACAAATGATAATTGAAACCTATATGTGAGGTAAAAGCAAATTCAATATTATTAAAATCAACTCCTGTTCTTTTGCTATTTCTCCTACACTAAGCTACTTTGTGTTGATGGTGGGAATGAAAAGATTCTACAAGGCAACAAGAGTTCCCACTTGGGAGCTTGATGGTACATCACTAACTGATAAGGAAATTACAGAAGAAGGCAAATTTTCAGGAGAGGACAATAAACTTGGTATTTGTTTTGGAAAGTTATGAGTGAGTAGTAGCAGTATGCTTCCATAGATATGTACAATAGAAAATTAGCCATTATAGTCAGACTTAGACTTTCAAATTTCAGAATTAAGAGCATTTCTATGGTAGAAGAAATGGTGAAAATGAATATGATTATTGATTGCCACTAATTGTGAAATTAATGTATAGAAGAGAGACTTGGATAAATTTCCCAAAGGATTATAAATCATTCTACACAATGAGATCTCATCCTTTTTATGGCTACATAGTATTCCAGAACACAGGGAGGGGAGCATCACACACTGGAGTCTGTGGAGAGGAACTAGGTGGGGGGACAGAGGTGGGGTGGGGAGTTGGGGAGGTATAACATGGGGAGAAATGCCAAATATAGGTGATGGGAAGGAAGGCAGAAAACCACATTGCCATGTATGTACCTATGCAACAATCTTGCATGTTCTTCATGTGTACCCCAAAACTAAAACACAATAAAATATATATATTAAAAAAAAGAATGAGATCATGTCCTTTGCAGGGACATGGATGAAGCTGGAAACCATCATTCTCAGCAATATGGACACAAGAACAGGAAACCAAACACCGCACGTTCTCACTTGTAAGTAGGTGTTGAACAATGAGAACACATGGACACAGGGAGTGGAACATCACACACCAGGGCCTGTTTGGAGGTGGGGGAGGGGGTGGAGGAGGGATAGCAGGGTGTGGGGGGATTTGGGAGTGCTAATATTAGGAGAAATACCTAATGTAGATGACGAGGTGATGGATGCAGCAAACCACCATGGCATGTATATACCTATGTAACAATCCTGCACTATCTGCGCATGTACCCCAGAACTTAAAATATAATTTAAAAAAAAAGAAAGATTTGGGTAAATTTTGTGTAATTTATAGATGTCTGGAGAACTGTTCTGGAATATAATCTTCACAAATGTAAGTTAGGTTTGATTAAATGACTACTATAAATTGTAAAACTGCATAGACATCGAAAGGAATTGCCTAATACATGAGAGAAGAGATAATATTGGTCTTAGAGTTCAGTAATTCTTTACTAATGACACCTGTGTGAAGCACTGTTAGGCAGAGTGCATCAGTTAATCTCTAAGTCTCAGAGTAATAACAGTTATTAATAATAATAGCAATAATGTACTCATACGGGGTCACTTGCCCTTGGCTTCCTAGGGAATTGTGAGGATTAAAGAAACGGTGCCATATTAACAGAACAATTAGAGTTGCTTGCTTGATGGATGTGTTGCTCCAAAATTTTTGGCCTGGCCTTCTACTTTGTATCCTGCAGTTTATTAGAACAAGAAAATGGTAGATGTGAGATAACAATGATCTGGAAACGTATTTGTTGAGGTTCTATAAAAGCAAATAAAATATTGTCAAAACCAATTCAACTCAAAACATCAAAGTAATTTCAAAGTTCAGTTGTGTCCAATTACGTTTTTGAATTTTAACACTGTCATTTTACAGGGAAATGATGAATCTAGGTCATCATATTATCCAATGAAAGCTCTTAAATGGTTTACTAAGCTTAAAGTCTTTCCATAGGGCAGTAGAACCACTGGAAGTATTCTTGGGTGAGAGGCTCATATTTGATTTATGAATGTATAATTTTAGGAGAACCTTTGAGGGCCATAAGACTAGAAACTGGTGTTGGGAGGGATGGGGGAGTCAGTCGTTACTGCAATTTTTATGCCCAGAAGAAGGAACTAGATTATGGATGTCTTTATCGGGATTTAGGATGAATGAGGTTGTTCAAATATTGTATCCCTTTGGTCTGTTTGTTTTTATTTTGAAAAAGACAAATCACACTAGAAAAGATTGAAAGAATGGTACAATATATACTCATATATCCCTCACCAAATTCACCATTTGTTAACATCTTACCAGACCCTTCCCTTCCCTTCTTCTCTTTCTCTCTCTCATTATACGTATATATAGTTTATTTCTTTAAGTTCAAATGTGTTCTATTAGTTTCATTATTATTTTTAATATTTAGAGTGTTCTAATTTTGTTAATGGGGTTGCCTTTAAACTGGCCTCTTTTTCACATGTCCCCATTAGACTTTGAGCATTTTCTTATTTTATGGCACATTAAGGTGCTCTAGGATCTCCTTGTACTTTTTTTTAGCCCCAGACAGAAATCAACCATTTCTCAAAAAATCTTTGTTTTTTATTAGTAGAAAATGGTGTTTAGATCTAAGTTCTGAGTCTTTATTGCCTCTTGCTTGTTTCTTTGTGTTTTGACCCTTTCAAAGTTAGAATTGTGGAAAAAAATGTTAGTGTGCCCTTACACATTGTCATATATGAGTGCACATGCAAATGTGTTCATATTGATTGCCTCAAATGAAATTCAACACTACAAGGTTGTCTCTCATCTTCGTCCATTTGATATTTGTATTTCTCTATTTCTATAGTGAATATTCTTATTTATCAAAATATCTTTGTTTAGTCATTTTTAAAATATACCCAGAGTAGTTTCAGAATTGCATCACCGAGACTACTACCAAGAAATCAACTGATGAAAGTTCAATATTGTTTTTCAGTTCTTTTTATTTCTAAGCTATACTTCTCATAGGTTTTATAGTCAACATGTTTTATTTCAAAGTTACTTGAATTAATCTTTCCCTATGTGAATATTTTATCAATTTTGCATATTAGGATTATCCATTTTTATTACATCTCAGAGTTTTATTTTTTATTTTAATTGTGAGTAGTAAGCCATTATTGTTCAAAAGGTAAAACTGTATAATGGGAATTCTTTGTCCCATCACTATTTCCATCCAAAAGTCTTCTTTTCCCCAAGAAAATGAAGAAAAAAATTGATTGTTCCTGGAGGCTGAAAAAAAAACATGAACCTGGGATGAGATCACACTATGTGAGCTGATTGCAAATCAGGAAAAAATGGGCCACTAAAATAATGTTGCAAATAGACGCTAAAGCACAGAGAAAGAAAATTAAAATTGGTTTCTTCTGCAGAGTTATGGAGTACATCTCCTAATGCCTGGTCACTAATAGAACACTGAGTCTGATGCATTTGGGCAGGCATATTTAATTTTGTGTTAAGAGTCTGAAGATTAAAACTAGGCCACTAAGGTGTGAGAGAATCAGCAAGCTTCATGAAATGATATTTGAGCAAAATAACACATAATATAAAAGACATTTTACAATCTGTCTCCTTTTATTATTGAATCCTTCACTCTTCATGTTACGTACTTTGATCTTTCAACTACTGCTACCCCAGCCTATGTACAGTTATTTGCACATGGCCTGCCACTTCTCAGGTCTGTGCTTTTAGCCATTGTTTGCAATGCTCCTCTGACTCATTTTTTCAACTAGGAAGCTACTACTTCTTAATAGAAGTATTTTTTAGACATCAGGCACTTCTTTTCCTTTTCTATTTATCAACATATGTTTATTCATTATTTACTAAATGTCAGGTGTGCTCATATTGTTTCACCAAACATGTGCATACAAACATATTAGAATATTATTCTAATAACATTAGAATAATTATTCTAAGTTTTGTGTTTGCTTATCTGTTTTAAAATGTGAGCTACTTGGTTTAGGATAATGCTAGTACATGAAGGTATCCAGTAAATATCTGTTAAAAGGCCAAGTGAGAATTACTGAAGAAGAATGATCATGATTTCTTCCTTTGTTGCCCACATATGCAGCTAAAATACACACAACTTTTAAAAGTTATTTGCTTCAATTGTTCTGGTATCATTTTGGCCTAATTTTCTCTACTGTTATCCCCAGGAGCCATGATAGGATAATACTGATGCATCTGCTATGTTTGGGTTTTATGAAAATACAATTAATGTGGGCATCCTTGTATTACTTGATTAAAAATTAATTTGCCTTATAAAAATATTTTAAATTAAGTACACTGGCACCAAAATTCTGGTGGTTAAAAACAAAACAAAATTGAGTAAATAATTTTGGCCTTCAGTGGTGACATTTAGAGAATGAAATTTGAATATATATTATGGTGATCTCAAAAGAAGAAAAATTATTTCAGATGTGCCAGAATAAAACAGAATTCTTGAGTCATCCACAGATGAATTAGTCATAAACTAAAAATATAGAATATGCAAGGAAAAAGGAAAATTATTGCAGAAGACAAAAAATAGAGCAATTGTGAATTTAAAATATTCTGCAATCAAGAACATTTTAGGCAAATATCAGTAGTGCAGAAAACAGTACAAATTCACAGTTATGGGGAGAAAAGAGAATATGAACTAGAATCCATTCTAGTTCCATTCTGGAACTAGTTAATGGAGATAGCTTGTTTGATACCATCTTAAAAGATACAAACAATATAACAGGAAATAAAAAATATATGTAAGCTTTTATATATGTGGTGCTAACATATAGATGTAAAAACATAATCCAATTTTAATATTGGTTTAAAAAAGACATTTAAATGGTTGACCTATTTTACTTGAACCCTGTTATCTGGTGGTGGGATAAGAAGACCATGAGTACATAAAGAGTGTTTGTACAGAGGACTCAATAAATGAGAAAGACTGGATTTGGTTCCGCTACTTGCTGAATAAGTAATTTTATACAAATTACTTGACTCCTCTGTGGTGTAGCTTCTTCTTTCCAAAACAAAGTAATAATACTTACCTCATAAGAATATTGTGTGAATTAAATTAGAAAGTATACAAAAAGTATTAGTACAGTGTTTAACACTAAATACAGACCCAATAATTATCCTTTTCTTTTTCTTGTTGAATATCAGGCTCTGTCTCTTAAGTAAATTTTCTAAATAATGAATATTCAGTTCTTTGTATATCAAAAATATAAAAAGTCTTTACCATTTAAAATAACAATATTTTAAAACCCAAAAATCAAAATCACAGTAAATACTTTCTTTTCTTCCTTAGAGGAATAAAATGTGATAAGGCTAAGAGCTTCTTATCCAGCACAGTCCTCATTATAAATAATTGGTTGCCCCTAGCTTTATTGACAGATAATTCACAAATAAAATTATTTAGTGTATAACATGATGTTTTGATATATGTATGATATACGTATGCATAGTGAAATGATTAAATCAAGTTAATTGACACATCCATCACCTCACATACTTAATCATTTTCCTAGGCGGTGGTGAGAACATTTAAGATCTACTCTTGTAGCAATTTTCAAGTATATAATACATTATTCTCAACTCTAGGCATCATGCCCATTTTGAATATTTGTAATCACATTTTATTTTAATTCAACTGTACTGTCTAAAGTTATTGAATCATTACAACTGTTTGCCCCTTTGGAAAATGACAGTGATTGTGTAAGATACAGTTTCATGCATTACTTCACGTGTTTGCCCACATAGCCACTGGCTTTGCTCACGGATATTAGCATGTGATTATAACAAACATCTCTTTTAATTTTCTGCTTCTATTCTGCAGTCAGCTTGGAAACCAGAGAACTGAATTTGCTTTAAGATTTGTCTATAAATAAGAGGTCTTCTACTGTATTTGAGAGCCCAGAGGGCTCTCTTGAAAGAGACATGCAGGGTCCAACACATTTGTGTTACAGAATTTGTTTGAAAACATTTTTTTCCTTCTAGTTAAAATACTATATTTTGTGTAAATATCCAGCCATGTGAATGCTGGATAAGAGAAACATTATTATAACTGTTCTCATTTGGTTCATATGTTATAATGCTACTGATAAATGAAGCTATGCAAATTGTCACCAGAAAGAAAGCTATGTTGTCATTGTTTGTTTAGAAACTGAGAAATCTGCCAGACTTCAAAGTCATTATAAATGTTGAAAGAAGACAATTGTTAAGGAAAGCAAAGATAAATACTGTATTACTTTATCTACTTCTCAAACTGTGAGTTTTTATATTCTACACTGAGAATATCATTAATAATGTCATTTACAATTTATTTGATTTTAAGTACCATGAACGCAAGTATATGTGGTAGCATGTTTCATCCAAGAAATGATAAGACCATTTCTACACATTAAGGTCAAAGCCAGTTTGTCTCTATGAGCTCAAATTAAGCTCAATACTCACATTTCTTAAAGATTCCACACCCAAATGAACATTTTTTAGATCATTTTGAGTATTAATGAGTTTTTTAAATCACTTTTCCCAATGCCATTTATGTGTTCTATAACACATTGTAAATTATACCATAGCCAATATTGAAACTTCTCTTTCTTTAGGAATCTTCCTACTCCAAATCTTTGCATCCTCCACTCCCTATACTTCAAAACCTAAAATAGCTTAGTACATCATTAGTGCTCAAAGTAATGACTATTTGTAAATTTATATCCAGGCTTTGCTCCTCTTCCAATGGTGGGCTGTTCAATTTTAATATTTCAATTGGTCCAAACAAAAGTAAATGTCAGGGTAAAGTGATTGGGCTTTTTCAGTGCCCTTATATCTTGGTAATAGTTTATGAATAAATGGATTAAGAATATTTCTATTAACATTCATAATTATTTAAAGTTATCAGTTTAAAAATACTACAGATAGATATTTTAAACTTAGCTTTTTATCCATCAAAGCTGACAATTCATATTTGCATCCCTTGTATACAGTCTTTGTTCTTACTCATGTGTCTTGTTTTGTTACAACAGCTTTCCTTGCTTTATGTTAAAAGCTACTTTATTTCACATTGTTTCCCATGTTTTCACAGCTTTTCTTTCTTTGATATAGTAGTAAATAGAAGAAAGTATGAGAGATTATAATGAGAAAGAGCTTGATGACCCAGATAAATCTTACTGGTATTGGCCTAATAGTCAAGCGTCTTTTTTCCTTTAAAAAATGGTTTAACTTGTTATGTTTTGTCTTAGGCTTAAAGTAATACGGTCATCTGGCTAATAATAATAGTCACCATACATTGACTTCTTGCCAATTCTAGGCCTTTGGTTAAGTATTTATTTTAAATATTTTAGAACCATCCTGCAAGGAAAGTGCTAGTCAGATTTGCAACCTAAAGCTTAGAGAATTTAAATAATTTGATCAAGTCACATAGCCACTGGTGGCTGAGATACCATTTGAGTACAAGTCTTTCTGACACACTTTTTACAACTGCCTGTAGTCTTGTACTTGACTCCATTAATAATCAGCATTTCCTCTTGGCTCTGTATTAATAATTCGAAAAATGAACTGTGAGATTTACTTTGTAGAATAATATGTGACAAAACCATTAAAATAGATTTATTATTTATATCATCTAAATGTTGTCAAGAGGGATTAGGATTAGTTGGGATTGTATTTAGTTTTAATTTAATTAGTCTTACCCCAAATAAACACTATACTAATCAGCCAGTCTTCTTTTTTCAGAAATCTTAGAATGTATCTTTTAAAAAAAATTTAAGAAAAAAATATAATTAACAGTAAACAATATATGAACAACCTAAAATGTGTGGTTTATGTATGAGGGCTATTTACATTCTGTAAAATGTGTATTTCTTTGAATGTCTTCATAAGGAGTATTTCCCTATTCATTCATCCATTGACAAGCTGCCTTTTGTCTAAGTGAAGGACTTTTGACCATCAGCCTCTGCCTAATGGGGGAAGTTCACACCTTGCGCTTGATTTTCCTAAAGAAATCTTAATTCAGAGTCACGGTTACTCATATTAACTGGAGTACTACCTTTGGACCTAAACAAGCAAGACTGATCATTCCTTCTCTGCTCCTTTTGAGCATTGTAACTTGCTCAGCCTCATTTCCTTATAGAAAATAGAAAATCAGTAATTGGAAGAGTGATAATTTTATAAGTGAAAATTTATATATATGTAAATTATACACACACATATACACACACTATTATTTTTGTCTTCACCTATGTGATTTTTCTTTACTATTCTAGACATTCTTGTCACATTATACATTCCTTTTATTTTGGGCACTCTCTAACCTGAAAATTGATATCCAACACAGTTGCACTAGAAGAGAACATGGGGTTGTGGAAAAAATAAAATCAAGGTCCAAAAATGTCAGCTCTGTTGTTAATGACGTTGAGAGCTTGGCGAAGTCACCTAATCTTTATATGTCCTAGTTTTCCTCCACGGTATGGGGATATTTACACTTTGATAGCAGATTTATAGTGTTGATGTGAGAATTAAATGAAATGGCTAATCACAACAGTACCTAGCACAGTGCTTGGGACATAATAGGCCCACAGAAGGCAATTGACAGGTATTAATTTGCCCTTTCATGTTCCTTCACCAAAGCTTTAGATCATAGAATTTGACAAACTTTATTGTCTATTGGTGGCCTGTTTCTGTAGTCTAGTGTTTTTCTGACTTAGCTTTCAACTTATTTTAAAATAAAACCATTTTCCTGAAATCCTACCACTAACTTACACATTTTTATTATAATAATATTTAAAATATGAAAGCATTACATTATGAATTAGACACTAATGTTTATAATGCGTACTCAATTTTAAGACCAGAACAAATTTTCAAATACAGTTTAAATGAAATTAGAATCAAGTAAAATTTAAATGAAATCATTAAGTTAATGTGAATGAGGATGTTATTTTTCTGAAATTCAATCACGATGTGCAACTGAACGTAGTACTGGATATACTTTTGCATTCATCCTGCTTCTTCCTCACTATGCTGTGTGATGACTTGGCTCCCTTTTCACTTCACTTTAATTATTCAAATTCTTTATTTCAGCATTGGGTCCTGGTATGATTTAACCTTCACCTGTTGCAAATGCATCATTTACATATTGAATGTGCCATTTGTGTTTTTCTGAGGAAAACATGGTAAATAGAGCAGCTTTGGGCAGTAAAATGTGTAGTACTTGGTTATTAGGATATCATCCAGAAGATAAGAGCTATTAACTTTGTTAGGTTATCTTTGAAATCGATTGACAGTTTGACAGATTCTTAGAGCTCATTGTGAACTCTGTTATCAAAGATAGAGATCACAGTTTAAAAATCTTTCTGTATTAAAAGACCGATACAGGAATCTAGAAGGAAGCCTCTAGTCATTGTTTTGATGATTGTGACAATATTGAAATAGTAAAAATTAGAGAACTGAGTTGTGTGACAGTGTGAAATGAAGATTTTTTGTTTGCTTTTTATTTTTTTTTTACTTTTATGATGTTGAACCTCTTTTAAAAAGAAAGCAAATTATCAGCAAGATAAAGACAGATCTTATTATCCTTCCTTAAAGTCCTTTTCTTCTTGCTAGTTTCTTAGGATATGTTTTTATTTTAATAGGCTGAGGGCTGGTTTACTTTTATATTTCCTTCAGTGTCTAACATATGTAAAAGATGTTCCAAGCCCCTTACTGAAGGAAGTAGTAATTATATTCTCTGAAGAATATTGTAAAAGATACTTTATTTTTACTCCTTGGAGTGATTTAGGTAGCCTATGTATAAACAAATGAATTAAATAACATTTTCAAATGTGTGATTGCTTGGTTTCATCGCACTGGATCACGTGCAACAGTAATGGATAGAATTAAGACAGTAAAAGTTGACTTATGCGATTGTGTGGTATTAGATTGATTTACAACTCAAACTAAATAGGTCTTACAGGTAAGACTAAATTGAATATATGACATGGAGTGATTAATGAGAACACTACTGAAAGTATTTACATTTTTAAAAAGTGAAGAAATCTGTCCAAAGAGTAGCATATTCATGGATTTTGTAAGATAAGATGGAATAGATGAACAATTGGGAATGCTATTAAGTTTGTCTCAATACATCGATTTGAAGTTTAGTAATGAACAATGAGTCAGTAAAGTCCCAGCTAATGTAGCAAAGACATTTCACCAATAGAGGAACTGCAGCTTACTTACTTTCACTTAGACCTTCATTGCTGTTATTATTATTTTTAATTATGAGCCTACACTTAGATATTACTTGAGGAGAAGGATAGCACAATTCTTTACCACTGGCAAATCAAACTTATGCTTAGCAAAAAAAAAGTGCCCAAAATATTTGAATTGCAGAGCTGAGGTATTTTCTGAAAGCCTACTAATTTTTTGAGTTTATTAAAAGATAGGAAGTCTTTATTAATATAAAGTTTAAATGTTAATTACTTATGAGTGACCTTTCTGAATTGCCCGTTTGGAAGACTTGTCTCTGAGATTATTTAAAAGAATCTCAGAGAGTGTGTTTTCCAAATAAAATTGATTTATTAAAAGGTCATACACAAGATTTAGAGAAATGTGGGTCAAGGAAAGAAGATAAATAATTGCAAATTAAATGTTCACAGTTTAGGTGGTCTTTAATGAAATCCTACCTGGAATTTTGGCAACATCAGATCTTAAAGACTTTATTTAATGAATCAACAGGGAACTGAAGCTTCCATGTAACACTGTTTTGTCTAGAGGGAATTTTAATTTGAAGTGAGTCGATGTGATATGGAAATATTGGTAACCTTAGCAAACGTCTGGAGACATTTATAAAAAAGAAATGATTTTAAAATTTATATTTTTTTCTTTTTTTAAAATTATACTTTAAGTTCTGTGGTCCATGTACAGATTCTGCAGGATTATTACATCAGTATACACGTGCCATGGTGGTTTGCTGCATCCATCCCCCTGTCACCTACATTAGGCATTTCTCCTAATTTTAGCCTTCCCCTATCCCCCCATCCCCTGCTAACCCTCCCCTATCACCCCCACCCTCAAACACGTCCTGGTGTGTGATGTTCCCTCCCTGTGTCCATATATTCTCATTGTTCAATGTGCACTTATAACTGAGAACATTTGGTGTTTGGTTTTCTATTCTTGTGTCAGTTTGCTGAGAATGGTGGTTTCCAACTTCATCCATGTCCCTGCAAAGGACACGAACTCATCCTTTTTTTATGGCTGTATAGTATTCCATGGTGTTTATGTGCCACATTTTCTTTATCCAGTCTATCATTGATGGGCATTTGGATTGGTTACCCAAAGGATTATAAATCATTCTATTATAAAGACACATGTACATGTATGTTCATTGCGGCACTGTTTATAATAGCAAATTTATAAAATTTATTTAAAAAGAATGATTTTTGGATTACCAAAATATCATGTCCTAAATATAACAACTCTTAATATGTTGTTACATGTATAGCTATTTATCTCTCTATGACCACTCTGTATATAAATATATAAAACCTGCTTATTATTTATGTATTTATATAACATAACATCTTATTACTAACAGACAACAGAAAATATAATAATTAAACTGGATTAAGTGCTCAGTATATGCAAGGAGCTATGCTAAGCATCACTTATGCATATTATGAAAATTTCCATGTCACTAGCTAACTAATATGTGTATATACATTGTCAGATTTGATAGCTGCATAGTGTGTTATTGTAAAATTATACCATAACTTATTTAGCCAATAAACTATCGTTAGGTTTTACATTATTTCCAAGTATTTGTGTTATCTATACTAACATAAAATGGTTTTGTAATCATCAAGTATTTTATGCATCCTAATTCATTTTGTCAGGATTAATTGTAAAAAGCATAATACCCAAACCAAAACATTTATGTGTTCCTTTGAAATTTCATTATTTAGCTGTTGTACCAAAAGATAAAAAATAGAAAACAGGGAGATTTTTGAAATGGATTGTTGAATTGTGAACTCGATAATCCCATGCCGGTCTATATACCCCATCACACTTTGTGAGACTTCCTTCCCTACGTCCTTGCTGACTCTGGTTTTATGTGTTTCAGTCTTTGATGAGGCTGGTCAGCCTTAAAGCCAGTCAGGTTTATTTACGGAGGCACTCAGTTGCTATTCTTTCTCCTAATAGATGGGGTCAAATGTTAGGATATCTTAATTGACAAACCATGCAATGTGTTTTTATGGCATATATAATGTGTTATATATCAGAGACAGTAGGGAAGATAGAAATAATACTATTATTTTGGTTCAAATGTGAACCATGAAAAAACTTCAAAATATTTCAGCCTGCTTTCTTAATATATAGAAATAACAAATGACAATATAAATAAGGTGAGATGTAACATCATCCATAATAAAGTAATTTTCAGTTTATGATGTAGAGTTGGGACAGAGGAGACAACAACAAAAATAGTAACTGCATTTTATCTTTCCTAGGGCACTATGTGAGGCTAGAAATTCTCAAGTCTCTGTCTTTGTTCATACTAATTTCTCCACCTGGTTTTCTAGCCCTGCTATTGGTTTCTTCTTTGCCTGTTTACATTGTATTTATCACTGTGACCCAGATCTAATGTTAGTGTCTATTTGCAGCTTCCTTAATCTCTCTAATTAGGATTAATATTTTAAAAAATTTTGTTCTTTCCATATTCTTTCTCTTTGTGTTTGTTTTCATTTTGCATGGTTAAGTGTCAATAGTCATTTCTCTCATTTTTATACATATTCCTTAAAGTGGTATATATTTTACTAAACCGTGCAGCATAATGAGAACTCAGTATTACAGTGCCTGGGAAAGTGCATAAAATATTTGTTGAATGAGTAAGATAAAGTGTTTTATTTGTAATGCTTTTCAGATGGCATACAGTATTTGAAACTCATTGAGGAATCATGAAAAATGACACTGAATTATTTTCGGGAGACTTTTTAAGCTTTTCATTTGAAAATAGTTGTGTATTTATCTGTAGCACATATAATAACATTTTATAAAACTCTCATTAAAAGAATGTCCTCCATTTTTATATACTTGTATATAAAATATAATTGTGTAAAGTATACTTTATATACTTTCCACATTTAGAAATAATAAAATCAGCAACTACAATCTCCCATTTTTTTTAAGAAAAATCTACTATCTATCATCTAGAATTGAAATGGTTCATATATGTATTTAGTTTTGTTCTCTACCATTAAGGAGTTGGCAATATGAGGCCCAGTGTGGTGGCTCATGCCTGTAGTCCCAGCACTTTGGGAGGCCAAGGCGGGTGGATCACTTGAGGTCAGGAGTTTGAGACTAGCCTGGCCAACATGGTGAAACTTCCTTTCTACTAAAAATACAATAAGTAGCCAGGCATGGTGGCAGGTGCCTGTAATCCCTGCTACTTGAGAGGGCTGAGGCAGGAGAATTGCTTGAACCCAGGAGGGGTGGTGAAGTGAGCTGAGATTGTGCCACTGCACTCCAGTCTGAACGACAGAGTGAAATTCCGTCTCAAAGAAGAAAGTAAGTTGGCAATATGAGGTAAAATTATATTTGAGGGCCACATGATGAAAGTTGCTTTTTTATTTCCTTGAATAATGCATCAGATTATTTACTTACTTGTTTATATATTTATTAGAGATGGGATTTTATTCTGTTGCCCAGTGATACAAACACAGCTCACTGTAGCCTCCAGCTCCCCAAGCAATCATCCTGCCTCAGCCTCTTGAGAAGCTGGGACTACAGACATTCATCACCATGCTGGAATATTTTTTATTTTTGTTTTTTGCAAACCCGGGGTCTCACTATGCTGCTCAGGCTCGTCTCAATCTCCTGTCCTCAAGCAATCCTTTCTCCAGCACAGATAATTGTACCAAGCACAGATTATTGTTTAATCTATCATTTTTCTTTGCTTAAATTAACACAGATGCTCCTTTTTTGGCATCTCTTATTTTCTTTGAGCTTGAAAAACATAGATACCAAAAACCATTTGGAGAGATGACAGTTTTTGTCTTGCTGACAAATTTGTTTGACTGTGTAATTTTGGTTTATTTCTTTGAAACACCAGTCCGATCCAATAACCTTACTTTAAAGAAAACTTGGGAAATAGCCCAACTAGGATCCTTGGTGTGTTTAAACAAAACACAAGTGTTTGAGAATAAAATATGTATCACTCATGCATATAGTGATTCCGTCCACATAAACTGGAAAAATTTATTCTCATTTTTTTGTGGCCCCTCTTGACTAAACTATTTGTATCTAATTAGAAGCCACTTATAGAGCTTCACTAATAAGTAATACATGCATTTAATTTGATATTATTTGTAACTTATTTTTAAAATGAACAATTTGTAGTCCTCACTGACAAACATAAACTTAAGTTTACAAGGTCATAAAATACCTTTGAATAATTATACAAGATGCTAAGTCATGAAAAGGAACATTAAGAAACTCAAATTCTGTTGCCAGACTTTTTGTTAGTATTAAGTAGGCCATTAGACTGAACAAAAGGTTTTCATGATAAATTAGAATGTCCTTAGAGTTTTTATCTTGCTTTTGGATATACATAGGGTAGTTGAAATCTGAAAAAATAAATTTCCTAATTAAACTTATTAAATCTCTTTTTTAATTTATGTATTTCATTCATGTTTAATAATAAAGAAGACTTAAGTTAAATTGAATGTGATTGTTTCAATCTCACTTTATGAAGCATATTTTTATATTTTTATTATTGGGTTTATTAATATTTAACTAGTAGTTTAATAAATAATTTCCTTGAAATGATAATTGAAAAATGTTCTTTAGTCTTCGTTGGGTATACCTACCTGTGGGATGGCAGGCTGACCAATAAGCCAGAACCTAAGACCTATCAGAGGTAGATTATAGGCTCTCATTTTTGACAACAACAGTACCATGATTTGGTTCTTATTATCCCAATTTCATATGATGAATTTGAACTTAGGTTTGTCTACTTAATTGAAGATTTTTTTGGTGAGAGAAAGAGCTATGGTATAAACTTAAATTTGTCTAAAACTAAATCTCTAAGTCTTATATTCAGCAGCCAAAATACCAAAGAAATGAACTCTTAAATGTGTGTGTGTGTGTGTGTGTGTGTATGTGTGTGTGTGTGTGTGTGTGTATGAGGAAGAGAGAGAGAGAGAGAGAAAGATTGAAACTCATTGGAAAATCACTAAAAATGACAGTTATTTTCAGGAGAAGTTTTAAGCTTTTCATTTGAAAATAGTCATGTATCTATCTGTAGCACATATAATAGCATTTTTAAAAAAACTCTCATTAAAAGAATGTCCTCCATTTTTATATACTTGTATAATAAATGGAATTGCACACATACACACACACACACACACATATGGCATAGGTACAGACCTGTCTAAAAAAAATAAGGGAAAAATAATTTCATCCGTATCTCCTACTATCCTTTTACTGCACTGATAACAGTCTACATTTTTAACCTATGTTCGTGTATGTTGCATAGAAACTTATAAATTAAAACATAAAGTCATAGGCCTACATTTAGAATATTTAATAAAATGTCTAAACATACATTTATTGAGCTGGACACAGCCTTAGAATTGTCTGAACTAACCCTTTCAATGTTTTGCCAAATCGAATTGTTTGAACTAACCCTTCCAATGTTTTGTCAAAACTCATAATTGTCATTTTATCAGTGATTGATTCAGCAGACATGTAGTGACCAAAAATTACAGTAAATTTAAGGATATTTTCAGATGCTTTTGTGTTCTTGTAAATCACAGTAAAATCACCATTTATTATAAAGCAATAGTATATATAACTAATTAATATTATTAATTAATAGTATATAGATTGTCATCTATAGATGAAGCTTGATGCACTTATGGTTTCATAGACCCCCGGCTAATTTTTGGAGTTGCAGTTAATTGCAGCCCACAAGTGGGGAACCAGTATGAAGTAACCAGGGTCCATAGTAACCATAGATGAAGTAACTGTGGCCCAGAGAAATGATTTGTCCACATTTATATAACTTGTACACACCTTCTTACAATTAAAACCCAGAATTCCTAAATTTTGGTCTCTTATGCTTTTCCCTACACCAAAATTTCTTATCAGTTTTGTTGATGTCTCCTTTGAGAATCAGATGCCTGTTACCCCAGAGAAATATACATGTGCCCATCCATGTGAAATGCTGCACATAATCCTAAGAGGGTTCACAAATCTTTTAGGGTCTGCTCATGAGCCTCTGGTAATAACACCTGAGGAAGCTACCACCTTAATTTTTATGTTAAAAACCAAGTAGTCTGGGAAATGGGGACAGAGTGGGCTACCAGGGCCTGGTCCTGAAGTTAAGTGATTGGGGGAGCTTTTTAAATCATATTTTTTAAAGTGTACTTTTCCCTTCATTTTAACCAGGATCCCTTGATCGTCATAATGTGCATGTATTAGTGGCTTCAGTTGAGCTATTAATAATGTCCTTAGAAAATATTTTTAAGAAATCAGAATCTCACTGTTATGTCTTTAAAATTATTTGAACACACACACACACACAAGAGAATATAGAAAGTAAAAATCCTTCCTGTCTATGGTGGTGGCTTAAGTTTGATCAGCCTTTAGCTAGGAGTTCATAAATCTTGAGAAACGTCATCTTCCTCCAGAGAAGGTTCCTACCGATTTGGTGGATTCTGTTTGCCAAGAGACAAAAGTTCGGTCTTTTAAAATAAGTTCAGGGGTCTAAAAAATGCCAAATGTATGATAAAATGCTACCTTTGTGGTAGAAAATGTTCATTTAAAATATTTAAAGCTTTAACATATACTCTTTAAATAATGACAAATACATGCAACTTTGAAATTAAAGATTTTCTTTTACTTTTTCTTTCTTTCCTCTTTTTCATTTTTCATTCACATTGCAAATTCAAAATAATGATGGCAGACAGTCAAAACAACCTAAGTCTCAGGTTTTACTTCTAGAATACATTCTTTCTGCGAGACATTCCAAAGGCTTTAATTTTCAATTCTAGGGTATTTGGCTATGTGCAAATATCCCTAGAAGAATTTAAAAAAGACCGGCAGGAGACAGGAGCTTCCTGGACTATTATATTGACTTCCTTCTTTTTGGTACACCTTTAGTTTTTGAGTATTCAGTTAAGTTCATCCCAACCACCTCGGGGAAAAAGAGGGTTTCTTTTTTATTTAAGATGTCATGAGGCTGACAACAAATTAGCGTTGTATGCATTGAAGTTTTAGTCTCCTGAAAAGAAAGGCTACAAGAAAATAAATTGGTCATAGCATTTTCCTGTGAATAGTTCAAACATGCAAATATTTGAAATGTAAATATTTAACTGTTAATTAAATAGTTGAAATATAATTCTCAAATATTTAATTAATTTATGTAGTCAAAATAGAGGGACTAGATTCACTCATTCATTGAACAAATATTTGCAAAATAGCTTCCATAGAGGTAAAGAGACATTCTAGGCCTGGGATAAACAATGAACAGAACATAGAACTGCCCTCATAGGGTTTACATTTTGGTGGATCTTAGATTGATATCGTTTAAGTAATAGATTGCTTTGTTATTTAGAAGTCTAGTTCCAATGGAACATATTGTAAGATCTGGGAAAACAATCAAAAACAGTCATTTTGAAATAAAATTAGTATCGATTTGTAGAGATACAGGTAAAAATTCTAGCTCCAATGAGCAAAAGTTGAGTTGGTAAATAGACAAAATAGTCTTTAAGCAAATACAAATGTATATGGAAAGAGATAAAGACTGAAAGGATGGAAAGGTCAAGTTGTCTGATATGAACACCATCAGTAGACAGAAGCTTAATGCCTGGGTGATATTTGTGCCTATCATTTTAAAGCAATAAGCACTTATTTTACCCAAACAATGTTATCTTTTAACATGCTAGTGGTAATCACAGTGGGTTTGTACTACTTTTCACAGCTCACACTGTGGAAAACAAAGTATAATTTGAAATTTGACATTAGAATAGCATGCAGGGGAGTCAGCCTGGTTTTTGACTTTAGACGGCTTTGATTTTGAATACTCGCTCTGCAGACTGCTCTTTGTGACCTTCTCTGTAAGACACGGAAGTAATGCATACTTGAGAGTTTAGAGAATCAAATGGGAAAAGGTGCAGGAGACACCTAACATATTGTTGTGCATACAATAGCTGGTCAATCAGTGGCTGGTCATTGGTATTTACAGGACCAGAATTTGGATTTCATGTGCTTGATTTAATCCTGTGCTCCTTTGAGAATGCACCTAGTGCACTTAGTTGCCTGTAAATACAGTGAAGGTGAAATTTTTAATGGGCAGAAAAGGAAACGTGCCTCTTTGTGTGTGTGTGTGTGTGTGTGTGTGTGTGTGAGAGAGAGAGAGAGAGAGAGAGAGAGAGAGAGAGAGAGAGACAGAGTCTCACTCTGTCATCCAGGCTGGAGTGCAGTGGTGCAATCTCAGCTCACTGCAACCTCTGCCTTTCAGGTTCCAGTTCTTTTCATGCCTCAGCCTCTGGAGATGCTAGGATTACAGGCATGTACCACACCCAGGTAATTTTTGTATTTTTAGTAGAGTTGCAGTTTTGTCATGTTGGCCAGGCTGGTCTTGATTGAACTCTTGGCCTCTAGTGATTTGCTTGCTTTGGCCATCCAAATTGCTGGGATTATGGGCGTGAGCCGCTGCAGCACCTGGACAGTCCTATATCTTAGAACACTCTTGAGGTGTTTTCTGATTTTTAGATAAGTGTTTAAACCCATGTAATACATTACAATTGACTCAGTAAACTATTCTCTATGCCTTGAAATTTGGAGTAGGAACCCCTGATGATGAATAGGATTATGATGTAGGGGTGTGATTTGTCAAATATCAGAGAAGACTGGACAGGTCAGCAATTTAGTTGCTAATGGGGCCAAGAATATTACAAAGTAAAGGTGGAGGATGAGATGGGACTTTGGGAAATGAACTTATTTTCGAAGGAAAAGGAAAAAATAAAGCAGGGAAAAGTACTCAGTATCCCTAATCCTTTCCTCAACTCTGAAAGAGTAATAGCTCTTTTCCTGGGAACTAAAACAACACTGGGACACAGTGGCCATTTTATAGATGCCAGTTATTTATTTATTTATGAGACAGAGTCTTGCTGTGTCGCCTAGGCTAGAGTGCAGTGGTGCAATCTCCGCTCACTTCAACATCCTCCTCCCAGGTTCAAGTGATTCTCCTGCCTCAGCCTCCTGAGTAGCTAGGACTACAGGTGCACGCCATCACGCTCAGCTAATTTTTGTGTTTTTAGTAGAGATGGGGTTTCACCATGCTGGCCAGGCTGGTCTCGATTTCCTGACCTCGTGATCCGCCCACTTTGGCCTCTCAAAGTGCTGGCGTTACAGGCATGAGCCACCATGTCCAGCTGGTTTCCTGACTATCATCAGGCCAATTGATCACTTCTTTGCTTTGGTATCTATCTTTCAACAACATGTGTAGTTATGTACAACTACATAATTTTAATGAAAATGCATGATGCTTATACGTCTTCAGGTATTGTCCTAAATAAAATAATAACATTTGTGAGATATTCACAGCCTCCCTCACCCAAAATGATTTTATTAAATTTATTTTTGTTGTATATATTTAATATGTACAAAATGATGTTTTGATAAACATATACATAGTGAAATTATTACTACAGGTAAGCAAATGAGTATATCCATTACTTTCCATAGGTAACTTTTGTGCAATTAGACTGCCTAAAATCTACTTTCTCAGCAAATTTAATTCTATATTACAGTATTTTTAACTATAGTTAATAATATTATAATGCTGTGCATTGCAATATTAGATATCTAAACTTATTCATCCTACATAGCTTCAAGTTTGTACATTTTTGACTTACATCTCTCCATATTTTCTTCCTCTGTGTCCCTGGTAACCACCGTTCTATTTTGTTTCCATATATTTGACTATTTCTTAGAATCCCCATGTAAGTGAGATCATGCAGTGTACCTTTTCCTGTATCTGGCTTATTAAAGTTAGCATAATATCTTTCAGATTCATTATATTGTTGCAAATGGCCTTCTTTTTCAAGGCTGAATAATATTCATTTGTATGTATGTATAAAATAACTATGTATCTATTGATGGACATTTCAGTTGTTTTCATATCTTTGCTATTGTGAATGATGCTGCAATAAACATGGAAATGAAGATCTTTCTACATGGTGCTGACTTCATTTCCTTTAAGTAGATACCTAGCAGAGGAATTGCTGGATTTTATAGTAGTTACAGTTTTAATTTTTCAAGGAAGCTCCACACTATTTTGCATAATGGCTGTATCAATTTACATAGTCAGAAACAATGTACAAGAGTTCCCTATTCTCCACACCCTGGCTAACAATGATTATTTATTATTTTTTTTTTGATAATAGCTATACTAACAGGTGTGAGGTGATATCCAACTGTGGCTTTGCTTTGCATTTCCCTGATGACTAAGTAACTTAAGACACGTTAAGTATCTTGTCATGTGTGTTAGCAATTTGTATATCTTCCTTAAAAAGATGTATACTCAGGTCTTTTGCTCATTTTTAGCATTTATTTATTTTTCCCTTTTTTTAATTTAAATTTTTTATGGGATTAAATTTTCCCTTTTTTAAAATTTAAACTTTCTATGGGAGCCATATATATATATACACACACACACACACATACATATACATCTCCCATAAAATTAGATTAAAAAATTTTATGTATAAAAATTATATATATATTTATGTATAAAAATAAATAAATATATATATATATTATATTATATATATATATTCATGAGCTACCTGAGATATTTTGATACAGGCATACAATGCATAGTTATCACCTCAGAATAAATGAGATATTTATCACCTCAGGCATTTATTCTTTCTTGATGTTATGGACGCTCCAACTATACTCTTTCAGTTATTTAAAAATATACAATAAATTGTTGAATGTAGTCAGTCTGCTATGCTATAAAATACTGGATGTTATTCATTCTATCTAACTATTTTTTTTACCTATTAACCATCACTTCTTTCCCCCTGCTCCCCACTATTCTTCCCAATTTCTGGTAACCATCATTTTACTTTCTAATCCATAAGTTCAGTTATTTCAATTTTTAACCCCAGCAAATGAGTATGAACATAAGTTTGTCTTTCTGTGCCTGGCTTATTTCGCTTAACATAATGTGTTCCAGTTCCATCCATGTTGTTGAACATGACAGACTTCCATTCTTTTATGGCTGAATAGTACTATATTGTATATATATACTGTATGTTCTTTATCCATTCATCTCTTGATGGACACTTAGATTGCTTACAAATCTTGGTTATTTTCAATAATATTACAATAAACATGGGAGTGTAGGTATCTCTTTAATAGACCGTTTTGGGTATATACTTACCAGTGAGATTGCTGGATCATATGGTGGTTTTACTTGTAGTTTTCTGAGGAACATCCAGACTGTTCTCCATAATTGCGGTACTACTTTATATTTCCAGTCTTTTATATCCCCGCCAGCATTTGTTATTGCCTATCTTCTGGATAAAAGCCACTTTAACTGGGATGAGATGATATCACATAGTAGTTTTGGTTTGCATTTTTCTGATGATCAATGCTATTGAGCACCTTTTCATTTACTTCTTTGCCATTTGTATGTCTTCTTTTGAGAAATGTGTATTCAGATCTTTTGTGCATTTTTAATTTGGATTATTAGATTTTTTCCTATTGAGTTACTTGAGCTTCTTATATATTATGATTATTAATCTTTGTTTCAGATGTATCATTTGCTAATATTTTTCTCTATGGGTTGTCTCTTCACTTTGTTGATCATGAGTTCCCTCTTCACTTTGTTAATCGTTTTATGATATATGTGTTGTCTTTTCACTTTGTTGATCATTCCTTTGCTGTGAAGGAGATTTTTAACTTGATATGATCCCCTTTGTCCATGTTTGCTTTGGTTTCCTGTGGTTATGTGATACTGCTGAATGAATCTTTGCCCAGATTCATGCCTTAGAGCCTTTCCTCAATCTTTTCTTTTAGTAATTTTGTAGCTTAAGGTCTCAGATTTCAGTCTTTTTCATATGGGTACTCAGTTTTCCTAACTCCATTAATTGTAGAGACTGTCCTTTCCTTAATGTATTTTCTTGACTCTTTTGTCAAAAAATGAGTTCACCATTGATATATGGATTTACTTCTGGGTTCTCTGTTCTGTTCCATTGGTCTATGTGTCTGTTTTAATGCTAGCACCATGCTGTTTTGCTTATTATACCTCTATAGTATAACTAGAGGTAATGCCATTGTTCCAGCTTTGTTCCTTTTGCTCAGGATAACTTTGGCTATTCTGAGTCTTTTGTGGTTCCACATACATTTGAGGATACTTTTTTCTATTTATGTGAAGAGAGTCATTGGTATTTTGATAGAAATTTCATTGAATCTGTAGATTGCTTAAGGTGTTATGAGCATTTTAACAATGTGTATTCTTCCAAGGTATGAACATAAAATATTTTCACATTTTTTGTATCATCTTAAATATCTTGCATCAATGTTTTATAGTTTTTATTATAGTGATTTTGATTAAGTTTATTGAGGTTTTATTTTATTTGTACCTAATGTAAATGGGATTACTTTATTTCCTTTTTATGGTTGGCATATAGAAATACGATTTCTTTGTATTTTGATTAAGTATTCTAAAACTTTACTGAATTTATTCTAAACAGTTTTTGATGGCATCATTATGAGTTTCTAAATATAAGTTATCATCTACAAATACAGATAATTTGACTTTTTCCTTTACAATTTAGATGGCATTTATTTCTTTCTATTATCTGATGGCTCTCACTAGGACCTCCAGCATTGTGTTGAATAATAGTAGGGACAGTACACATCCCTATCTTCTTCCAAATCTTAGATGCATGGCTTTCAGTTTTTGTCTATTCAACAGTATAAATGACAGGTTTGGGTTTGTCATTTATGGCTTTTATTATGTTGAGCTATGTTCCTTCTAAGTCCAGTATTTTGAAGAATTTTTACCATAAAATCATGCTGAATTTTTATCAAATGCCTTTTCAGCATTGATTAAGACGATCATATTGTTTTTATCCTTCATTCTGTTGATATGATGTATCACATTGATTGATTTGTGTATGTTGAATCATCCTTGTATCCCTGGGATAAATTCCACTTGGTCATAGTGAATGATTTTTTAAAATAAAATTGTTTTCAATCACACTATTTTTAACACAACAAGATTTTACTTTACTTAAAAAAAGCAACACAATAGTCTTTCAAGTGTAGGAATATTAACACATTTTCAGGACTGAGGTTACAACAGATTCTACTAGTTTGCTGATATTTCATTCATTTATAAGGAGGCCAGCTTTGAAAGCAGCTATAAACCTACACATAAATGTTTTTTAAAAAATAAAAATAAGAATACACTTATGTAGCACTTTGCCTGTCAAAGTAGATTTGTTCCTATTTTGCACTGGGTAATGTGAAGTGAAGTAGATATTGTCACTGGCCTCTCAGAGAACAAAGGTTGATAGATGCAGCAAACCACCATGGAACACGTATATCTATGTAACAAACCTACACGTTCTGCACCTGTATCCCAGAACTTAAAGTAAAATGAATGATGTTTTTAATGCATTGTTGAATTCAGTTGCTAGTATTTTGTTGAGGAGTTTTGCATCTATGTTTATCAGAGATATTGTCCTGTATTTTTCTTTTTTCAATGTGTCTTTGTCCTGTTTTGGTATCAAGATATTACTGGCCTTATAGAATGAGTAGTACTTCCAATGAGATTGGAAATATTCCCTCCTCCTTTATATATTGAAACACTTTGAGTAGTATTTGTATTAGTTCCTCGCAAATGTTTGGTAGAATTCAGCAGTAAAGCCACTGGAGCCTGAGTCTCTCTTTTTTTTTTTCTTTGTTTTTTTGAGGGGGGTACTGGGAGACTCTTATGACTTTGATCTTCTTACTCATTATTAGTCTAATCAGGTTTTAGAATTTTTCATCATTTGATCATGGAAAGTTGTATGTGTTAGGAATTTACTTGTTTCCTCTAGGCTTTCCAATTTATTGGCATGTAGTTGCTCATAGTAGTCTATAATGATCCTTTGAATTTCTGTGGTATCAGTTGTAATATCCACTTTTTCATCTGATTTTTAAAATTTCAATCTTCTCTCTTTTTTGCTTAGTCTGGCTAAAGGTCTGTTGATTTTTTTTAATCTTCAGAAAGCTATCTTTTCATTACATTGATTTTTTTGTATTTCCTCCCATTTCAGTTTGATTTATTTCTGTTCTGATCTGTACTATTTTATTATTTATTCTACTGATTTTGAATTTGCTTTGCCCTTGTTTTTCTAGTTACTTAAGATGTGTCATTAGATTATTTAAAATTTCTATATTTTTTAAATGTAAACACTTACTGCTATACTTTCCTCTTAGCATTGCTTTCTCTGTATCCCATAGGTTTTGGGATGTTCCACTTCCATTTTCATTGGCTTCATAAACTTTTAAAATTTTCTTTTTGGTTTCTTCATTGGCCCACTGGTCATTCAGGAACATTTTATTTAATTTCCATGTGTTTTATAGTTTCTAAAGTTCTTCTTGTTATTGCTATTCAGTGTTATTCTATTGTTCTCTGAGAAAATACTTGATATTATTTCATTTTTTAAAAATTTTGTGAGTCTTGTTTTGTGGCCTAACATATAGTCTATCCTTAAGAATGATCCATGTGCTGAGGAAAATAATGCATATTCTGCAGTTGTTGAATAAAATATTCTGTAAGTATCTATTAGATCCATTTGATCTCTAGTGCAGATTAAGTGTGATATTTCTTTATTGATGTCCTGTCTGGATAATCTGTCCAATGCTGAAAGTGGGGTGTTGAAGTCTCCAGCTATTATTTTATTGAGATCTCTCTCTCTCTTTAGCTCCTATAACATTTGTTTTTTATAGCTATGTTCTTCAGTATTGGGTGCATATATATTTAAAATAGTTATATCTACTTGCTAAATTGACCCCTTTATATAATGACTTTCTTTCATTGCCTCTTTTTGTAGTTATTGTCTTAAAATCTATTTTATCCGATATAAATATGGCTACTCCTGCTCTTCTCTGAATTCCATTGGCATGGAATATCTTTTTGCGTCTCTTTTTTTTCCAGTGTATGTCCTTACAGGTGAAGTGTGTTTCTTGAAAGCAGTATTTTGTTGGGTTTAGTTTTAATGCATTCATCCACTCTACATTTCTTTTATTGGAGTGTTTAGTCTATTGCATTTAATGTTGTTATTGATAAATAAGGACTTACTATTACCATTTTGTTATTTATTTTCTAGTTGTCTTGGGGTCTTCTCTTCTGTCTCACTTTTTGTTAAAGTGTTTTTCTCTGGTGGTATGTTTTCATTTTTTTACTTTTTATTTTGTGTGTGTGTGTATATTTTAGGTTTTTTGATTGAGGCTTGCAGAAAAACATAACTCATTACTTTAAACTGATGACAACTCTGATTGCAAAAACTAACAAAGTAAAAACTGATAAAAACTCTACACTTTAACTTCATTCTTTTTGCTCTTTAACTTTTTATTGTTTCTCTTTATATCTTATTATACTATCTATGTCTTTAAAAGTTGTTAGAGTTGTATTTCAGATAGGTTTGTCTTTTAATCTTCCTACTCAAGATTACACGCCATAATTACAGTGTTACAATATTTTGTATTTGTCTGTGTACTTGTTTCCAGTGAGCTTGAACTTTGAAATGATTTCTTATTGCTCATTAATGTCCTTTTCTTTCATATTAAAAAACTTTCTTTAGGACAGATCTGGTGTTAATGAAATCCCTCAGGTTTTGTTTGCCTGGGGAAATCTTTATTTCTCCATTATGTTTGAAGGATATTTTCACTGGGTATACTATTCTCAGATAAAAGGTTTTGGTCTGTTCCCCCCACCCCAGGCATTTTAGATATGCCATGCCACTGTCTCCTGGCCTGTAAGATCAAAACTTGTAAGTCTGCTGCCAGATGTATTTGGTGCCCCTTTGTATGTTTCTTTTTTCTTGCTGCTTTTAGATGGCTTTCTTTATTTTTGTGATGTTTGGGAGTTTGCTTATTAAATCTCCTGTTAGTCTTATTTGGGTTAAATCTGCTTGCTGTTCTATAACCTTGTTGTACTTAAATATTTACATCTTTCTGTAGGTTTGGAATGTTCTCTTTTTTTATCTTTCAATGAACTTTCTACCCCAATCTCACTATCTCCTACTTAAGGCCAGTACCTCTTAGATTTTCCGTTTTCATTCTATTTTATAAATGTTGTAGCCATGCTTCTTTTTTTAATTCATTTGTTTTTGGTCTCCTCTGTCTTTGTATTTTCAAATAGGCTGTTCAAGCACACAATTTCTTTTTTCTCCTTCATTTATTCTGCTTTTGAGAGACTCTGATGCATTCTTCTGTTTGTCAACTAATAATTATGTTCCAGAATTTTTGCTTCAGTATTTAATATTATTTTAATCACTTTTTAAAATTCATCTTCTGGAATTCTGAATTTCTTCCCTGTAATATCTTGAATTTCATAAGCTTCTTCAAAACATCTGTTTTGAATTATCTGAAAGGTCACATATCTCTGTCACTCTGGGATTGCTCATTGGTGCCATTTAGTTTGGTGTAGTCATGGTTTCCTAGATGGTCTTAATGCTTTTGGATGTTTGTCAATGTCTGGGCATTGAAAAATTAGGTGTTTATTCTAATCTTTGCAGTCGGAGCTTAGTTGTACCCATAATTCTTGATAGGGCTTTACAGGCATATAAAGGGAATTGAATGTTGTGACGTAAGTGTTTAGTTGCCGTATGCTTTAGGGGCACTTCAAGTCCAGTAACACTTTATGTCTTGCTGACTCATAGAGGTGCCACCTTGGTGATGTTCGGTAAGATACGAGAGAATTCCCTGTATTGCTAGGTAAAGTCCTGTTCTCTTTACTTACTTTCTCCCAAGCAAAGAGTGTCTCTATTTCCTTCTGTACTGAGCTGCCTTAAGTTGGAGAAGGGGTGTCACAAGCCCTCCTGTGACTACCATTGCTGGGACTCTTCTGGGTCGCACCTGAAGCTAGCACGGTACTGGGGCTTGCCCAAGGCCTGTGGTGACTACTCTTTGGCTACGGCTGGTGTATATTCAATGCTTGAGGGCTCTTTAGTTAGAACGTAGTGAATCCTGCCAGGCCTGTGTCTTTTATTTCAGGGTTTCACATTCCCTTCTAGCCCTGAAATAAGTAAGTCTAGAAATGTCATCTTGGAGCTACATCCTAGTGCTGGGGTCTTTATGAATTAGCTTTGTGCTTTATTATAGTATGGCTGAGCTGTTACCCAAGTTATAAGACAAAGTTCTCTTTACTTTTCTCTCTCTTTTCCTCAAGCAGGAAGAATCACTCCCAGAACTGTGAGCTGTGTTGCCAGAGTTTGGAAAGGGATGACACTCCCTTGGCTGCTCCAGCTGGTTTCTTACTGAGTTACATGCACCCTAAGTCCACTGACTCCAAGACCAGCAAAGCACCATGACTGCCCAGGAATTACAGTCCTTGTGGCCTAGGCAGCATTTCAAATTTATTTAGGATTTCAGAGCACTTTAATTCATGGTGGTGGTGCTAGCCATGGCTCAGGTTCACATTCCTCGAATGTGTAATTTCCCTTTGGTTAGGGCTGGTCTAAATCCTTTCTCCTTGGAGGCTGGCTGAATTCTGCCCTGCATTTCTTTCCCCTGTGACAAGTCAGCACTGAGTTCCAATGCAAAGTCTCAAAATCAAGGCATTCTCCCTCTCCCAAACATGCAGATTCTCCCTCCCAGTGCCTTGTGGTGCACTGGGGAATGGGAAAGGGTTGGGGAGACAATTAAAGACTGTCTTTCCTACCCTCTTTCATGCCTGTTTTCTCAATATGAGGTTAAAGATATACTGTAATTGCTAACCTGTTTGGTTCTTATGAGGATGCTTTCTTGTGTAAATAGTTGTTCAATTTAGTGTTCCTGCAAGGGGAACAATTGCTGGATGCTTCCCTTCAGCCATCTTGTTCCTTCTCCTCCCAAATGAATGTTTAAGAAGAATAAATGGCACAGCCACTATTTACCTAATTCTCAAATTTATCTTATTAACAAGAAATTTATTGTGAACATAGCCTTTCAGGATTGTTTCACAATTATGCGGTAGTTTTTGTTCTGTTTACTTAAGTAAAAATTTTATTTTCTTCAGATGTTAAAAGACTACTTGGCCTTCAGTTTTGTAGACAAGCATGAGACTAAAAAACTGTTGTTAGTGAATATAATGTCTGTACAACAAAACCTCTAGTTATCAAGCCCCTTCCTGATTGGCAGATCTGAACTTAGAAGATGTTGGTAGTGGTGCTTTAAAGAACCTCCAAAGAAACCTGTTTTTAGCCTATATACATTGTCATATTATTTCCTAAGAACTGAAGGAATGGACTGTCAAATAATTGTTCAAGCTCCAGGCCAAAAGCCTGACATGCAAGTATTATATTAATGGAATTTTAAATTAATTAATGCATTATACATTGATAATATATCTTTGATTAGATAATGAGAGAATATATGACTTTGCAAGACAATTGAATTTAGTTTATGATAGCTGCAACAGCTCTAATAGAAACAGATACTCTCCATAATGGGGCAGGGGGGCAAGAACTGACACCCTTCTCCTTATTTTCAATTAATTACATTTCAGCTCTGCACTAATTTATTGTAATATTACTTAGATATCACTGGATTGTGAATGAAACCTATGCTGCACAGTTTTTTTAAAAGTCTTTTTTTTTTTTTTTTTTGAGTTTTTATTTTGAGGCAGAGTCTCGCTCTGTCTCCCAGGCTGGAGTGCAGTGGCACAATCTCGGCTCACTGAAATCTCTGCCTCCTAGGTTCAACTGATTCTCCTGCCTCAGCCTCCTGAGTAGCTGGGACTACAGTCACCCCCTATGCCCAGCTAATTTTTGTATTTTTTAGCAGAGATAGGGTTTCACCATATTGGCCGGGCTGGTCTGAAAAAAAAAAAGTCTTACAATTCAGCAACAAAAGTTGGTTGCATTTTGTTTTATAAACCACCAACCTTATGTTACTTTAGGAAAGCTCTATAGGGCAGCTTTATTTCTGGGGAACTACGTCATAGTATATTTATTGATGTTTTCTTTTCCTTTCCTCCTCCTCTTTCTCATCCTCCACTAAATTTCTCTTGCTCACAGTATAATTAAAGATTAGATTTTTTTATTCTACAAAAAGTGGGTGGAAGTAGTCAAACCTAGTGTTCAAAATATTATAGTTATTGATTTTTCTAACTTCTGGAAAATATGACCTTTTTTATTTGTAAAAGTTCTTAACAAAACTGCTAAAAATCTTGTTAAGGAAACCTGAATTTTCTGAGGATTTTCTTACCCATACCTGAGCATTGATTGCTAAGAAAAAGGAAAATTATTTTCCTTGAGTCTAAAGTGGATATTGTTGATTTAATTTAATTATTTAATTCATCATGCAGTTATTTACACATTGTTTGTAGTAAGCTGGAAAAGTACAGATGATATATGGATCCTACCTTGGGATTTAATGGAACAGAGAAACAGAACAGCAAGGCTGTGTGATGAGTCACAGAATAACCTTACTACCTGCTGCCACTGCCTAAGTCCAAGCTGCCATGACTCCTCACTTGTATTATTCTAACTGTTCTTGCTTCTTCTCCTGGATTCTGGCAGTGTATTCTCAATACAGCAACCAGAGTAAAGCTTCTAAATTAGGCTGGTCATGTTATTTAGCTGCTTAGAGGCCTCTGGTTTATTATCTTTGACCTCTTGCAAGAATATAAGCTCCATTAGGATAGAGAATTTGATGTGATTGGTCACTACTGTATCTCCAGTCCTTGGGAGAGAGAATGTTTGATGTATAGGAGCTATTTCTTCATATTTTATGAATTAATATTCTGGAAGCATGATGTCTCAAAGATAGAAATTTGAGCACCCTCTATCAGCCTTCAGAAGGTGATTGGAAATGAGGAAGGAGGCAGATCAGCCACTCAGTGAAGCACAGCACTCAGCTTCAGCTTCAGGCTTTTTTTTTTTTTTGAGACAGAGTCAGTCTGCTGCCCAGGCTGGAGTGCAACTACACTTCCAGTATTCAAACACTTCCCTGCCTCAGCTTCCTAACTAGGATTACAGGTACCTGCCACTACGCCTGGCTAATTTTTGTATTTTTATTAGAGACAGGGCTTCACCATCTTGTCAAGGCTGGTCTTGAACTTCTGAACTCGTGATCCACCTGTCTCAGTCTCCCAAAGTGCTGGGATTATAGCATGAGCTACCACACCCAGTCAGCTTCAACCGTCTAAAGAAATGTATGCTAACTGGAGACATTAAAACATATGACGTCTACATGTTGAGTGGTTTATCAGTTAGAGCATTGGCAAGGCACAGAATTTACCCTATATGGTTCATATGAAGATGATTCTATGAAAGAACTGCATGTGGTGTATGATCAGGGTTAAAGAAGCCGAAGCAGGAGGAAAACATTAATACCCACTAGGGCTGAAGGAACAAGGAGAGAAAATAGTATGGTGTGCCCAGTGAGATATGGAACTGTAGGCCATGTGCAGTGGCTCACTCCTGTAATCCTAGCATTTTGGGAGGCTGAGGCAGTTGAAACACTTGAAATCAGGAATTCGAGACCAGGCTGGCTGATATGGTGATACCCCATATCTACTAAAAGTACAAAAATTAGCCAGACGTTGTAGCACATGCCGGTAATCTCAGCTACTTGGGAGGCTGAGGCAGGAGGATTGCTTGAACCCAGGAAACAGAGTTTGCAGTGAGCCGAGATCATGCCAGTGTACTCCAGCCTGGGTGACAAAGCACGACTCAATCTCAAAATAAAATTAAGAAAGAAGGGAAAAAATGGAGATATGAAACTGTAAAAGAGGGGCCAACCAGTAGGAATTCTCGTTAGAGAGAGTTACACTTTCTACCACAGATGCAACTCTGAGACATGAGAGGAGGAGGAAATACCCTGAATTCTCTCTTCTGCATTGCCCTCCCCTATTCCCTTCCATTAACCTAGTTGGAAGCCAGGCAGGAAGGGATCTCAACTGCTGCCCTCTTCAGGAGTTGGCCTTCTTGGGCTCAGAGCAAGACAGAGAAATGTAGAGAGATTGGATATTGAGGGGGTGAGAATAGAGAGGCACAGGAGGTATCACCATGGGATATAATCATGCCTCTGATTTTCTCACTGATTTGACCACACCTAGAGCACTATGCTCAATCTGGGCATTACCTTCTAGCATGGTCATTGACAAACAGTCGTATTTAATACAAATGATTATGAACAGATATTGTAGGAACTGGGGTTATTAAGCTTGACAATAGATGACTTAAGGATTATGCATAACTGGCTACATAATTTGCAAGGTCCACTGCAAAATAAAAATGGGGGAGCATTTGTTCAAAAGTTATCAAGTATATTAAGATAGCAATAGGGGAGGATTGAATCAAGCATATTGCTACTCAAAGTCGCAATCCCAAATTCCATGTCCACATATGTAGACTTGGGAACATATCAGCTTCCATCAGGCATTTAAAGGACTCGCATGAGGACAACAGATCAATAGGTAAAGATTAGTCTGTGTTTTAAGACAATAAAACTCACATCCAAGGATGATAATTTTATCAAGTGCTTTTGTTTGTTTTAAAATAAGTTCAGCTGTTTCATAATAGAATTTACTTTCTGTAACTGGAATTGCCCATGCCTGAGTTAGCCACAATCTGTAAGAGATACTATAGAAAGATTGAATGTTAGGCAAAATGTTGGACAAAATGACCATTATAGATGCTTTCAACTCTAAACACTGATAAATCTATCATTTTTAAAAAATGATGGGCTGAAATATTACTGTTCATTATAGATAGATTAGCCTGACCCACCCCAACACACACACACATGTATGCACACACATATACAGTATATAACGATCTCCATGGCAAAAATGTGACAATGCACAGAGATAGAGAGGAAATCAAATGCATAGAGGACAGATGCAAGCCTTTACCTGTACACTTTAGGAAGTCAAGACCAAATCAGAGCCTTGTCTTCTAGACTAGCGTTATTTCCACAGAATTTGAGAGAATAAAGTTCCTTGGGATAAGTCAGCCCTTTTAAGAAAGTAACAAACATGGATTTGTTTGATGGGAATACACTTAGAAATGTTGCATTATCGTTATTTTAGTTATACCAAAGTAGGTATATTTTAAAAATGTATTATCTTGATGTGAAATACCTATTGAATAATGACATTGTGACTCGTATTTCACAATCTCAACCTTTGAATGCTCTACTACCCTTCACTTGCTCCTTTTGGGAAGTTATTTAGACACATGTTTCTCTGAACTTCACCAATACTGACAGTATGGTATGATACTTATTTGTGACTGTTCATCAACAGAGCACCTGGTTAGGTGCTGTTATTTTTACTGGTTGTATATTAAAGAAAATAAGTAAGTTCATACTTGGGTAGCAAAAAATTGTTACTGCCTAGTTCATATTTGTAGGTTCCTCACCACCGTCTCCCATAGAGAGACTTTTTCTTCTTCCCAAATAAAATTGTGCACAGATGCTAAATGCATATGGCAACTAAAAGTAAAACCACTGTATTTAAAGTAAGCACAGTGAGCACACAGCCCTACTAATTTACTTCCCCCTCACCTCCAATTTTAGCTTCTGAGCAACACAATGTGTAAACCAGTGATCTAGTTCAACTTCCTCAATTCACAAATAAGGAAACAGAGCCTATAGAGGTTTAGTGGCTTATTCAAAGTTGAATCGCTTATTAGAAGTAGAGCCAGGATAAAAACAAAGTCTGTGACCCCCCGCAGTGCTGTTCTGTATACACTATGCTACCTGGGTTGCACACGAATTAAAGACTCACCACTACTCATCATGTGGATAGAAAACAGTTTAAAGTACTCCAACAATGAGGGAAAGTGTCACTTTTGAGTACAAAAAATCTGTGTGCTTTCTCATTTGTTTGTTTTAATGTCACATAGCTTATTTAATTATTTATTTTTTCATAGGAAATGAACAGGAAGCACAGGATAGATGAATAAATAGAAAATGATAAAGATACAGACACAAGACAAGCCATGCAATTACAGTTCTGTGTGGGCGAAAGACTTGTTAAAAATGAATCTGTTCTCTTATGACTGCCCAGAGATTCCAGTCAGTTATCCTTATGCCTGGAGCAGAGCTTTACATATAGTGGGGAGTAGTCTCTTCGTCTCTTTTTATTGTTTTTAGAGGCCCTATGGGTAAATATTTAATCTCTTTCATCTTTTGGAAACACATGAGTTGCATGGAAAAATCAAGAAGTGACTAGGAAAAAATATATTCTTATTTATAAGGGAACATTTATTTTTCCCAAACATGACTGGATGCATTCACTTGTTATTTTGGGGCATTTCGATAAAAGATTTAAACCTTAAAATTCAGGAGAACTTTGAATTTATGTTTTTGTTCTCATTCTCTAGCTACAGGAAAGAGATAGAGACAAGTAATTTGAAAATATTTCTTGGATTTCAGATTGCATGAGATTTTAGGACTTTAGCTCAAACAAAAAAATGTTGTGTTTTTTAAGTATTGAACCCATTTATATGGTTATATATTGATGTGAATTGATATTTCAACTACTGAATTATGGCTTGAAATATATTTAAATGTCTTTGATGGTTTATCATGTTCTTGCTTAAAACTGCTGCTGATTCAAACCATATAGGATATTTCACTTTGTCTAACCATTTGACAGTTTTAGACACATATATTATCTAAACATATATGTTTGAGAATTGTTCAGGTTTTTGTCTAATTCATTCCCTCTTCACAGTCTAAAGAAAAAAAGCCAATCAAAACTACACCCACCACAATGTAAAATGATGCAACTGCTGTGGAAACAGTTTGATTGTTCCACAAAAAGCTAGATGGAGAATTAACATATGAAACAGAAATTCTACTCTTGGGTATATACCCCAAATTATTGAGAACTGAAACTCAAATAAATACTTGTATATCAGTGTTCATAAAACAGGATGACATTGCCTATGGCAGTCAAATAAACTCAGTGTTCATCAACAGATAAATATATGAACAAAATGTCATCCTATATATTCATACAATATCATATTTAGCCTTAAGACAGAATGAAGTCTGATATATCCACAACATGGATAAACCTTGAAAACAATAGACTAAAATAAATAAAGTAGACACAAGAAGACAAATACTGTATGATTTCAATTCTGTGAAATATCTGGAATAGATATATTGATAGAGACAGAAAGTAAAGACTGCCAGGGTCTGGGGAAGGCGGAACTGGGGAGTAATTGCTTAATGGGGATGGAGTTTCTATCTTAGGTGAAGTGATTTGGAAATAGATGGTGCTGATTGTTACATAGCATTGTGAATATATATAATGCTACTGAATTTTACCCTTAAAATGATTAAGATGGAAAATTTGATTATATATATTTTACCACAATTAAAAAAAGTATATACTTATAATCTAGAGGAAAAACACAAATAGCAGGAAAAGTCTTATTTGTCCTCAAAATGACTATTATTATAGTAGGTGGGCTTCATGCTCCAGAGTTTTGGGTGCAAATATTAGATGAAAATGAATTTGTTATTATTGTGCTCTTCATTCATGCTAGACACTCCTGTGGTGACTGGGGTTACAGAGGTGGGTAAGAAAGGCACACCCTATGCATCTTGGAGATACCAGTCAGGATGGCCAAGAAACATCAAGCAAACATAGAAAGAAGCAAATGTAAGTTATAGGTGCCATCATGGAAACAAGCAAGAGATGAAAATGGTAAGAGTGTGTGTGTGTGTGTGTGTGTGTATGTGTGTGTGTGTGTGTGTGTACTTGTGAGGATGAAGAGGTTGAGAACATCCTGCTTTATTAAAAAGAAGCTTGTGATCCAGAGTAAAGATTTAAAAAAACAGAGTAGACAAAAATTCAGATTAGGGATGGCACTGTATTCTGGCCACTCGTTTACCTGGCAGTAGAAAGTGGAAAAGAAAGAATAATATGAACAGGTCTGGAGACACTTTTTACCTCACACAGCAGCTACTTTGAGGGAGGAAGTAGATGAGCAAGGACAGGATGCCAATTTTGCTAATATATTATACGTAAGGTGAGTTTTAGATTGCTATTAAATGTTGTTTGGCTAGAGAAATCCAGGATTAATAGAACCATGCTTTATAAATCATCTATTTCCCACAAGGCTTCCAAGGAAATAATATACTGAAGGAACAAGGACAAATGAGAAATGAAAGTTCCACTTTAATTTTAGTTAGGCTGGTGCCTGTAACTGCCATTGAAACTTTCTGAAAAAATCTGGATTAATGTACAATATATAAATTTGGACTCAATGTCTCTAAGAAAGGACTTCAGCCTCAAATTCCAAGTCTTACCACTAACAGGCTGCCAAGTTCAAAGTGATTAGAGTTTCTGACCATCAAATTACTAATATAAGGCAACTAAGAATGCTAGATTGTTGGGTATCCTTGCAGTATGGAGAGAAGGGGGCGCCATATGCATATAGGTAAACTCATGCTTTGTAAATGTGACTCATTCACTGGACATTCTGAAATCTGAACAGTTTAATATCTGCTCTTGGTGAAGTTTAAGGTTGAACTGAGATATTAAGAGGATTTTTTTCACAGGCAAATAATAAGGGAATAATATGCATGTCAGAGGGAGAATATAATCAAAAATTTGAAGACCATATTCCAATAATACCTAGAAAATGAGGTACTTTGTTAAAATAAGGTATAATAGGATAAGAAGCTGAAAATAGAACTTAAGGCCATACTACTTTTGAAAAACAGACAAAAGAATTAGCCTCTTATTTTTATGCTTTGAGACATCATTTTAAAGCTTTTGGAAAGACAGTTACCTAATCTGAGTTTAGGAAGATATATTCTGGGGGCTATATGGGAAAGATGTGGTGCAGAGGAAAGAGACTTCTAGCAGGGATGGTAGTAATGATGCAGTCACTACTTACTAAACCCAAGATGATAATTTTCATTCATATTACTAGAAAAGAGACTAACAAGTTTTTTCTTGTTATGTAAGAAAATATGATGAATCATGACCATTATTTCCATAATCTATCATGCAATCATAGACTTTTCAGGTGTAATACCTCCTATTACAGTTCCTAGGTAGAAGAGAGGGAAGAGCAGGTTTGCAAGATGGACAGTATGCAGAAGCATTTTCATAGCACATATAATTTTCTGAAACGTGGAAACCACATTTGTATTGAGTGCTAAAAAGTGGACAACTATAGATAAATACTGCCCCATATTTTCCCTCATTTTAATAACTATAGTTAATATTTTAGGGCATATTCCCCTGTTTCCTGTTGAACTCTTTTATAACCACTTTCACCAGTATTGTCTTATTCTGCATTTAGTCTCCTCAGATAGAACTTTTTCAAATTATGGTGGGATTATGTTCAAATTATATAAATTACATAGAACAGAGAGAGAAATTGCTTTTAAAGCTTCCATTTATTAGCATCACCACTGCCAACTTTTCTGCTATGAGATTCTATGAATATGTATATGTGAATAAATAATTTTATTTAAATCTTTAATAATTACCTGAATTACTAGTTTTCATATTAAAACACTGAGACAGAGAAGTTAAATGACTTGACCAGCTAGTAAATGACAAACCTGGGATCTAATCCTCCTTGATTCCAAAGCTCTGGTCTTCATGATTAAGTTATTCTGCTCTTCCACCTTGTAAATGATAAAACCCTATACAAACGTTCCATGTAATTATAATAATTTCTAATATACACATGAGTAAATACAGCTGCAGAGAAATTGTGACATTTTAAAGTCCTACAAATATTTAGTTAGAAGATAGAGCACTAGAAGCCTTCTAAAGTCTTCTGTTTCGATAAAATAGCATTTTGTTCTAGTTTCACCATTCTCTCTCTCTTAGTCTTATTCTCTCAGTTTCTATGTCCGGGTATGACACTCCTAGCAGGTTTGGAAAGAGTGGTGCATGCAAGGCCAGAGGAGGAGGATCCTGTGGTCCCTTAGTGGAGTGCTAGAGCATGACCAGCTGAGGCCTCCTAGCTGTGGGCCGGCTTTCAGGCAAACTCAGTGATGACCGCTTCTAGCTAACATCCACAGGGCTGACATTACATTCCAGACAAACCTCTAGACGCTTTACATGTAGTGATTTAATTTTCATAACCATCCCCATATATAGATGATGACATGTGGCCCAAAAAAGCCAAATAACCTATCTAAGGTCTTACTGCAGAAAAATAGAATAGCTAGAAATTGAACTTAAGCATCTGCCTCCATGCCAGCATTCTTCACCTGTTAGCCATACTGCCTCAAATCCTCAAAGTAACTCTTTTCAACTGCTTAGAATAGCTGGGCAAAATGCAACCTGTTACTAGCAGTATTAGATGTTCAAACTAATAATTATTTAGTATTTTAAAAATTGATAATAGTAACTGATTATCTCCCTAATTAGACTTTTCTGGCATGGATTCCTTACTGCTTTCAAATGTGGCATTATGTTTTAATCCATATAATGGCTTAATCTGTGGAGTTTCCATTATTTACTCAATTTTTAGCAGAGGAATATGGCATTTAGTACGATTAAGTGACTTGCACAAGATCACATAGCTCATATTTACTAAAACTCAAAATTTATGTCATATCTTCCAACTCTAAGTTGAGTGTTATATTCATTATACAATAATTGAGGTTATTTCTGACACAGACAATTCCCTACATTTTGGCATATATGTGTTTTCCAAAAACTTACCAACATCTATTTATCATAAAAATATAAGTTTTCTCCTGTCTAGAAAGTAAAATAGAAATGAAACAAATGAAAACACAAAAATAATGTAGGAATTTTGAAATTGTTTTTCACCCAGATGAAGTAATTACTTCTATGATGTTACAGATATCTAAGTAAACCATCTAGTAAGATAATCTCTTGAAAATAATTCTCAGATTTATGTATAAATGTCCTCAAAATTTTGAAAGAAGTAATAAAGTAATAATGTAAGTCTCACATCCTAGAAAAATCACTTGAGAAATATTCTGGTTTTACCTGCCCTCTCTTGTGAGTCTTTCATCAAAATAGACCAATATGAATACTGAAAATTCCCCAATGACAGAAACAAGAGTAGCTGAGATTAATAAGCCAGTAACCATAAATGCTTTTGATTTACTTATCAATACATACCAGTAGTTTTATCTGCCTAAGAGAGACACTGTAAAATTAATTTGTGTTTACAAAACAGAAAGGGACCAATATAACTCAGCTTTCTCTTCTGTTACACACTAAGTAAATTTAAGGGTACTTAAATAAATTTGAATATAATTTAAAAGTCCTTAACAGTTTTTAGATCTTGCCTTTTATTTGCTCTGTTTTCCCCTCTTGTTTCATTCTCTGAAACAATTAAAGTACAGTAAGATTTGAATGTAGAGAACATGTGTGTTTCTCCTTCTTGGCCCCCACCACTGCCCCCTGCCTTGTCACACTCCAGGATTAATGTTCTCTAGAGATAGAGACTCAATTTTGTTCATTTGTTCATCTCAGTGTCCGGGATTTAGTAGGTGACTCAAAAATGCCTTTTAAATGAGCTTTTCGGAGAGACTGAAAGAGACTCAAAGTCAAGTATCAGTAAGATCATCCTCCAGGTGTGCCAATCCAATAAGAGGTCTCACCCCTTTTAATAAAGTAACCTTGGCAGAGTATGGTGGCTCACACTTGTAATCCCACCAACATTTTGGCAGGCCGAAGCAGATAGATCACTTGAGGTCAGGAATTCTAGACCAGCCTGACGAACCTGGCAAAATCCTGTCTTTACGAAAAACACAAAAATTAGCCAGCTGTAGTGGCAGGTGTCTGTAAACCCAGCTACTTGGGAGGCTGACAGGAGAATTGCTTGAACTCGGGCGGCAAAGGTTGCAGTGAGCAGAGATGGCACCACTACACTCCAGACTGGGTGACAGAGCTCAAAATCAATGAATGAATAAACAAATGAATTAATGAATAAATAATAAATAAATGAATAAAATAAAGTAACATCTTTTCCATGTGGGCCTATCTTTTGCTCTTTGGCAGGCTCTTGCTTTCAGATCCCACATCAATATGGCCTTACCGTTGGGAACATGTACCTAGAGATGGTTAATTTCCACATTCTTTCCTACCTTATAATCGTCTCTCCAGTGAGAGTGACTTATCTGCAAGGGTAATATTCTTTATTCACAAAGTTTCTGAAAGATCAACACACGTATTATATGGACACAATTGGATTAAATCTTCTGATTGGATGAAGATGTATGACACACTCATTCCTCAAATTAAATTTACAATTCAGCAGCATAATTGTATACCAATAAGAAATAACACAATTTTTGACTAGATAATAAAAGCTTGTTTATGAGATCTTTTATATTAACATAATAATCTTAGATGTTTCACAAATAATGCAGCATGATAGTTCTCCTTTCCAAAGACATTTATCCAATAAA
This sequence comes from Cacajao melanocephalus, assembly GCA_963573385.1. Lineage (NCBI taxonomy): Eukaryota > Metazoa > Chordata > Mammalia > Primates > Pitheciidae > Cacajao > Cacajao melanocephalus. Next base: position 13,924 of record CAUYLG010032607.1, on the reverse strand, counting down.
TACCTCTGCAGTGAATTGAATGGTAACCTCTACAATAAGTCCACATCCTAACTCTGTAAACCTGTAAATACGACCTTATTTAAAGCATTATATATATAAATATATACATATATTCTAGAGATAAAATGCATTGTGTGTATATGCATGCACATATATGATGGAATCCCACACCTATGGTTCACAGACTCCAAGGATTCCACTGAAGAAGAAAGGGGAGTATACAAGCTAAAGCTATTTACAATATTTAAGAGAAACCAAGGGATAGCATATATTAATTGCAATAAGGTGGTACAGGTTGATGGCAATCATAGGTTCATTTGCTCTTGGGTAGAATGGTGACTTTAGGAGAGGATGGCATTGATTTGCTCTCACCAATTGAAAGTTGAGATTGAGGTTACTTATGACTTTGAAAAAATATGGTGGCAAAAATTAATTATAAATAAATTATCTTTAGTTCAGAAAATGCTTTTAAAGTATGAGCTCCTGAAGGAAAATAAAATAAACAGTCAAAGGAACCCTAGTCACTGAAAGCTTGGCAAGTGGAGCCGTATATATACACATACACACTCACAATTGTGCATAAATCACAAGGCCTGTGTCTTAATTTTATCTTTTGTGAGGTCCGTCTAGTTTTACTTGTTAACACCTCATTTGTCAACTCTCTGCCCTTCCCTGAACTTTTTAATGCATCCTCTTCATCCGTTGGCTACTATACCCTTAATTATCTGAATCTACCTCAAGATGCTTTAATCATTTATTTCATTCCCAGTGAAAGCATCTTCAATTCATTTCGTAATGCTATTCCAAACCCTGAAATTCCTTCCATCTCACTCAGCATGAAATCTATACTCTCTACTTGGTTAACAATCCCTAAAAAACTGTTACACTTCTTTTTTATAAATATATGGCTTGTAAGTATAATTTTGTTATATCCCTAAATTGCACAGTGGTGAAGTCAGAGCTTTTAGGGTATTCATCACCCAAATAATGTACATTGTACCCATTAAGTAGTTGCTCATAATCCACACTCCTCCCACCTGCTCAACCTTCCTAATCTCTATTGGCCATCATTACACACTCTACATCCATGTTAACATGTTATTTTAGCTCCCACTTATAAGTAAAAATGTTGTATTTATATTTCTGTGTCTGATTTGTTTTACTTAAGATAATGGCCTCTTGTTCCATCCTCATTGCTGCAAAAAAAACATGATTTTGTTCTTCTTAATGGCTGAATTGTATTCCATCATGTATATGTGCCGAATTGTCTTTATCCATCCATCTCTTGATGAACGCTTAGTTTGATTCCATAGTTTTTCTATTGTGAATAATGCTGCAGTAAACATATACAAGCAGGCTCCTTTGTGATATAATGATTTATTTTCCTTTGGGCAGATAGCCAGTAGTGGGATTGCTGAATCAACTGGTAATTCTATTTTTAGTTCTTTTGGAAATCTCCATACTGTTTTCCATAGAGATTGTACTAGTTTACAAGTTTGTCGCACTTTGATGCTCACTCTCTTCTCCTAATATTCTCCCTCTAAACTCCCTCCCATTTCTTCTCTTCTACCAAATCAGCCCTGTCTCTTGCTTTTCTTTGATGATGACAGAAACCCTCTAGCCTCAGGGCCTTTGCATTTGCTTCCCCACCCCACCCCCAACAAACCAGAGAATTACAGCTGTATCCCTCTTTTCCCTCAGGTGTATGAATAAATATTATCATAAAAAGGAATCTGTCTCTGGCTACCTTATCTAAAATAACACTTCCCTTGCTGCTGCTTTCCCTCTAACTCTGCTTTCTTTTCTTTCTTTCTTTCTTTCTTTTTTTTTTTTTTTTTTTTTTGATTTCTCTGTTGCCCAGGCTGGAGTGCAGTGGCTCAATCTCGGCTCATTGCAACCTCTGCCCCCTGGGTTCAAGCGATTCTCCTGCCTCAGCCTCCAAGTATGTGGGATTACAGGTGCCTGCCACCATACCTGGCTAATTTTTGTATTTTCAGTAGATACGGGATTTCCCCATGTTGGCCAAGCTGGTCTCAAACTCCAGACCTCATGATTCACCCACCTCACCTCACCTGGCTACCTCGCCTGGCCATCTTGCCTGGCCACTCTGCTTTATTTTCATGCATATTTGTTTATTTTTTGTTGGTGCTTTCTCCCTTTAAGAGAATGTAACCTCTAGAAAAACCAGGGAGCAACTATGATGTGCTCTCTGCTACTCTCCCAGGTCTTAGAAATGGGTCTGGCACCAATAAATATTTTCTGAAAGAGTAATTATATTCATGTACTTCCTCTTCGTTTAACATTTGAGCACCTAATAATAATAATAATGGTTTTTGAATACTCAGTATGTGCTAGATAGTATGCTAAGTGCTTTACATGGAGCACTTTCACTTAATCCTCACAAAAGCCTTTTGAAGTGAGTTGTTTGATCTTCTCTTCACAGACAGTATGTGAGTCTGGGGAAAATTTTTAAATGTTCCCAAGGCCACATGGCTACTAAGTATCAACGATAAGATTTAAACCTAGGCATCCTAAACAGATCCCAAGTTCTTCCACCCTAAGTTATACTGGCATTGTACAAGGTTCAAGAGGTAAACGCGTTAAAAATAATAATAAATAAATAAAACAAACAAAAAAACACTTTTCTCTGCCCTTAGGCAGTCTGCAGCCTAAGCCAGAAAGAGAAAAGCAGCATACAATCCAGTGGAATGATTTAAGATGAGGAGCATTTTGGGACCTTCTCAGAGGATCATCTAAATAATGAAGGATAAGGGGAATTTAGCCATGCAAAGAAATGTGGAAAAGGATGAGGACCACTCCGAGAAATGGGAACTCCTTATATAATTCCACAGTTATGGAAAAACCTGACTCAATTATGGAATTTATTTTCACTGTTTGGCTAAGAGGTGGGAGAACAAAATTGAAGCATTTGGCTTTTTAGCCCTAAGCTTGAGATGCATTCAGAAAAGGCAGCTTCAAAAATGTTAAGTAATTAAAAATAAACAACTCAGAAGAAATGAAAAGAAAATATCAGAGGCTATGAGAAGATTTCTGTTGAGAGCAGTCAAGCAAATGATCACTTTTCAAGGGACAAGGAGTAGATGGACCTCCCTTCTAAACTGAGGAATATTGCTGAAAAGGTAATATGAAGACTTGGTGGCAAAATTCCCTGGCATTTTCAGAGCTCATTTACAATAATGCATAAACATGAAGGGGCATAGCCTTGGTTTTTAATTTCCCTGGCTCTGTTGTGTTCATCACAGCAATTAGGGGAACATTCCAAGATGCTTCTGAGATCAAAGAACATGAAGGCTGGAAACGATCTCAGGAAATGTCTAAGAGATTAAAGTCAGAAAGAACTAGGTTGGAATTCTACCTCTGGTCCTTCCTAACTTTGGAATTGTATGTAGCTCACAATTATCTCAGATTTCTCTAATATAAGAAGAGAAAGAAAGACATCCACTTTATAGAATTGTTGTGAGAACTAAGTGAATTAATGTATGTGAAGAGATACAACAACATCAAAGTCAATCAATACATAGTAGCTATGATTTTATTATTATTATCCAGCACCAACCATTTTTTTTTTCTATTGTCAGGGAAACTATCATATCAGAAAATGACTTGACTAAGCTCACACATGGATCTCATAAGTTGTGCAGTCCATCAGCCTAACTCTAGGGCTCTCACTGTCAGTCTCCATCACCACCAGACAGTATGTTTAGGTTCCATTAAAGATCTTATACCTGGGCTAAAAATTCTATCTTATGTGCAGACTCTGTTTAGCATCCCCACAAAATAGTGGACTGCTTCAACTTCGACAATATTTACAGAGATCACTTCAAATATGGGATCCAAGTTGTGGTTGGCAGTACTAGGAATAACTGTAAAGTAACAGAGCCTGTGTTTCATAACATGGTTTTGACAGCATCAGTTTCCCAGAAAACCATCCCGAACAGGACTGGGCTAAATGGCTCTTCTCTGTACTGCTAGGCAGATGCTTACCTCTATCTTAGTATTTATTCCATATCTACTGGAATTATCCATTTAGTGGTCTTTTTTATAATGTAAAAATAGAAATGAAGTGTTAGCCATCTGTGTATCTCTTGTTCATAGTACAATGTCTAATATACAGCAGATGATCTCTAAAATTCAATAGAATTGAATATTTATTTTATTAAAATTAATATGAGTTCCATACAGATGGTCATTGTTATGTTTTAATAGCATCACTATAATTATGACTGTACGGATTTAGATACTCAAAATGATTATTTTAACCAGCATGCTTTTGGGTATATTATTTTCAGTTTCAGTTAAAAATTCACATAGATTCTTTGCTATTGTATCTGTTAAAATAGTCATCCACTTTACATATTTATATGTAAGCAGTGGTGTGTTTGTTTGTCATACTGCCTTGCAAGAGCCAGTTGTGTCCGTCTCTTCCCAAATCCATGTTGAGTGATTTCATATCGGTGGCTTGAAATTGGACATAGTAGGAGTGCTTATGCCATGGAAATCAACTAATCTTAGAAAGCGAGGATTTTTTTCCTCTTCAGAAACCAGGTTGCTATATGTTTACCAGTACATCTGAATACTATCCACTCTAATCTGTGTAGTTCTGCATTTATGGTTTTTATCAATCTAAGGTAGAAGCTACATCTAATTTTCTGTCTCTGCTTCATTCTTTATGCCACCTGGGTACCCATAAATAATTATCAGCAGAGTCATTTATATATTTAGCAAACACTCATAAATAACTAACATGAGACAGTCTCTATATCTAACTTGTTATTCCTAATATATCTTTTAAATCTTACATTTTATTCAAAAGAAGTTGGGAGGATCAGCTTTGTGAGTGGATCAAACTCAAATTTCTGTGGACTAGACAAAAATATATCTGCAGAACTGGAAAACAATGTATTACCAAAATGGCATATAAATTTAATCAGCTGACCAAACTTTTGTAGTACTTTATTGAAGCAAAAAAATGTGGAATTAAGGCAGTTATTCAGATTTTTCAGGAAAAATGTAAGGCTGAGATTGTTTTATACACATAAATGAGGGATGGGCTGATTCCCAGTTAACTTCAGATTCTTTTTCAGGATAATACAAGATTATTTCAGGCCATTCCAGTATTATAAATAATTGGTTCAGGCCCCTAAATGGAGTTAAATTTCAAACTGCATGTTATTGTTATAAAGCAATCTTTGGTGACAAATCAATCCATTTCCTCTACAGTTACTTAACGGTAGAAATATTCAAGAATGTGGATGTATTTCAAAATTACTGTTCTCTGTTCTTTTCCTCAGAAATAATTAGTAAATCCACTAATTATTTTATTTCTAAACTATCCACTACCTAATTATTCACTATTTTTTCTTCCAAATATATTTCTTCCTAATATAGTAAGTGGGCAAGAAATAAATTTTACTGCGAAATTAAAGTAAAATGGTTATATTTCTATCCTATCTCAGGGTATATGAGATAAAATTTAACTGAGATTGATGGATGTCTAAATTGTAGCCAGCATATTTACTGATGAGACTTCTCTCTATACCCTCTCCCTTATAGAATGCTGATGTTGCTTAAGATGAAATAAGAGAGCAATAAATTATTTTGGCAGATATTCTGAAAGAAAGCGCCTGGGAAACTGCTGTAGATTTCATTAGGATTTTAAAAATCTAGGTTTGCAGAGTAGTGAAAACAAATCTAAAGATCACAATCAGATAAGTAGGAAACTGACAAGTAACAATAATGAGAAGATACACAAACATGTAACCAAAGCAAAATACATTTATCTCTTTGATTAGTTCAAATACAACCTAAACTCTTACCCATTAAGACAAATTCAGGTAGAAAGGGCATTTTTGGTAAGCTCTAGGCGTGTTCATTCATCCATTATTCCATTCATCCCTTTATTTTGGTAAGTTAATTATTAATGAGTAAACTAAGTTATGTATCAATCTAAAAATTACTGCAATAGTTTCTAATATCAAAATATTAGCAAGCCAGACAGATAAATGGATATATAGTTCAAATATAATGTAACAAATGGAGAGAAAAATACGTCATGTTTTGTGTGAACACCAAAGACACATAAATACCCGGGAGAAAAGGGAAAGTTTTACACACACATACACAAACGTGTGTGTTTGTGTGTGTGTTTGTGTATATATATGACATATATGACTGGGTAATAGGGTGCCCATATATATATTTGAGTACCTGTGATGCAGCAGCTGCTATATTTGTTGGTTTTCCATAGTTTATTTCATAATCTACTTTTTTAAATCTTTCCATTACAGGCAGTCAGTATTATTTGCATTTTACAGATAAAGAAACTGAACTTTCGGGAAATTAAGCAAACTGGTGTTTTGGTTGAATTATGTTCCCACTCCCAAAAAAGATATGTGAAAATCCCAATGCCCTCTACCCCTGAATGTGACCTTATTTTTAACAGCGCCGTTACAGAGTCAATCAAGTTAAACATAGGTTATTAGTTAATCTGGGTCCTTATTCAGTATGACTGGTTTCCTTACAAAAGAGAGAAATTTGGGTACAGAGACAGACATGCACAGAGAGAAGGCTGTGTGAAGACGGAGGATTGGAGTGATGCATCTATAGGCCAAGGAACACCAAAGATTGCTGTGAAACCCTCACAAGCTGGAAATAGGCAAAGAACAATTTCCCTACAGGTTTTAGAGGGAAGAAGGTCCTTCAGTTTGTTCTTCTAGCCTCCAGAACTGTGAGACAGTATTTCTGTTGTTCTGAGGCACCTGTTTTGTTGTATTTTGTTATGGCAGCACAAGGAAACAAAGTTGGTCAAACGGAGGATTAGCAAGCAGTGATCCACAATCATCCTTTCTTGGTTCCAAAGCTTACATGTTTTCTCCTTTACAAAGAAAAATATTTTTACTCAAACCTTTTAAGGATGAGTTAAAGCTTATAAGGTGGAAAAGAAAGGAAAGTGCCTCCTTTCATTGAAACACTTTGAGAGTTCAGGCTAACTCTGAAGGCCCTCAACCTTAGCACTGTTGACAGTTGGAACTGAATATATGTATTTTCTAGGAGGTCTGTCTTGTGCATTGTAGAATGTTTAACATTTCTGACCTCAACCTACTAGATGTCATCAGCACCTCTTTCAGGTAAGACAGTTAAAAATGCCTCCAATTACCAAATGTCTCTTGGGAGGCAAAAAGATCCTCCAGAGAACCACTACCATCAGGAACTTGCTGATGTTCACCCAGCAACAGTATTGCAAGCAAACTTACTTCATGCTCCATCTTACCTGATTAAGAGTAGTTGCCCAAAACTTGGTATTAAGAAGGCGTGATAGACTTTTTGCAGATTAAAGGGAAAACATTTTATTATCAATGTTTTGTGTATGCTGTGGGCCCAGGAGGTGAATATTGTGCTGTCCTGTATAAATACTGACTTTTAGCTATTAGTGCTAGAGAGAAGAAAAGGGCTGAGCCCTGTGAATATTTGTATCAAAGTTTAAGTTTGGTAAGTGTCAATTTATCCAACTGGATATTTTTTTCTTGCCTGTTAAGAGTTTCAGAGGAGTTTGAATTTCCTTTTGCAATTCTTCAACTTTGTCTTTTTTAGAAGGGTGATTTCTTCCAGACATAAAGGATACTATTAAGGAGTGATTTTTTTTAGGTTTAGCCACCCATGATTAAACGTATGTTTCATCCTATGTTTCAGAACACTAGTTGGACAGTTCATTTGATTAGGGTGTTTTGTTCTGGAGCTCAAGGTCTTGGATGTTTTACCCTTAAAAGGATCTGCAAGCTCAGATTTTTAACCAGTTTTGCTCTTTCTGATGGTTAATTTTATGTGTCAACTTGACTGGATTACAGGGTGCTCCGATATTTGGATGAACATTATTTTTAGATATATCTCTGAGGACGTTCCTAGAGATGAGTATTTGAATCAATAGTCTAAGAAAAGCAGACTGACCTTCCCTACGTATGTGGGTATCATCTAATCTTTTATGAGGCCAAATAGAAAAAAAGATAGAAAGGGAGCATTCACTCTCTCTCTTTTATTTGGGACACCATTATTTTCCTGTTCTCAGATAGGACTCACATCATTGGCCCTCTGGTTCCAGGAACTATACCACCGGTTTTCCTCAGTCTCAAGCTTGCAGATTGTGGGACATTTTGCCTACACAATTGTGTAAACCAATTCCTTGCAATAAATAAGCCTCTTTATATTAATAAACAGATAGATACATAGATAGATAGGTAGATAGATTCTCCTATTACTTCTGTTTCTCTGTAAAACCCTAATAGACTCTTATTTCCCCCTCTGCCCCATCTCAACCCTTGTTTTTGATACTTGCTGTTTTATTTCCTCCTTCTATCCTAAACCTTTCTCCATATCTTCCTTTGGAAATCTTTGTTCTTATCCTGTTGCTTATGATACAATGTCTTTTCCTTTTGAAATGTTCAGGAAAGTTTGAAACACTTCTCTGAGAATTACCTTATTTATGTATGTCAGTGGTTAGATGCACATGTGTTGGAAACAGGCAAGCTTAGATTTGAACCTTGGCCTACCATCTGCTAGATGTAGTTACTTCATCAAATTCATTAAATTCATCCATGGAATGGAGTAGTTATTGTGTAAGTGATGTATTTGTTGCGAAACTTTCAATACATTGTACCTTCTCTCTAATAGGCAGCCAATAATACAATTTGAAATGTCTTGTACATTTCTTTCCCTGGAGAACCTCCTTCAAAATTCTAATTTTATCCAAAGGTTACTTTTCTCAGTTCTAGTGCTGTTTCTTCTAAAATGTTATAAAAATTAATCTTTTTTACTAGTAACATGTACCTTTTTTAACTTCTACATACCAAGCACCTAACATAGTGTCTAACACGTAGGAGATGCGATAAATATTTGTTGAATTACATTTGATCACACAGTTCTGGATTCTACAATAGATGTGAGAGATACATCATTGCATAGTGTATGCCAATAAGCAGCAAATATTTTCATAGGAAAACCAATTTAAAATAGTTCAAATGTTGACATTAGTGTTTAAAAATGGCATAGATGTCAAAAAACCAAGTGATAATTATATGGTGGTCGCTTGGACTTGTTTATTTCCATTTTTGCCTTTAAAATAATCAGATTAGCTTGTGGGAAAAATTAATAAGGATTACTAATATTAATAAACTTTTTGAGTTTGTATTTTCACAATCCGATTATGATAGTTAATGCTAATTGTTGATTGTGAAAAATTTTTACTATATTATTTTATTTATAATGGTTTACGATATGATTAGGATTATTGTTCCCTCTTTAAAGAGACAGCCGAAGGTGAAGTGATGCACTTGAGGTCACAAAGCTACACACTGAGGTTGAAAATTCCAGTCTGTCTACTGCCAAAGCTTATATTCATCATTCTTTATAGCCTAACTAGGATGTAGGGTTATCTCCTCTTTACTGATGAGGAAACTATTTCACAAAGATTGCAATTATTTAATTCTGTGTTACAAATCACTTTCCCCAATCCAAAACCATTGACCTCTATGATGAATAAATCAACTCAGTTTTTCTTTAATTAATTAAAGTTTTAAATTATTTTCTTAATGGTTTCAATAGTGCTTACAATATACATCTCAATTTATCAGTCTGCTACAAATTAACGCTAACAATTCCAGTTTTATACATATATATATATGTATTTACTCCAGAGTTATCACAGTTGTCTACTCTCTTAGTTTAGGCTACTATAACAAAAATAGCACCAGGTGGCTTCAAAAACAGAAATTATTTTTTCTCACAGGCTGGATGCTGGGAAGTCCAAGATCAAGGTGCCAACAAATCTGTTGTTTGGAAAGGCTTCACTTCCTGGTTTGTTGATGACAGTCTTCACATTGTATTCTCATGTAGGGGAGAGCAGAAAGAGAAAAAGCGTGTTCTTTGATTTCTCTCTCTCTCTCTTTTTTACTTTGTAAAAATTATAATTTAAGTTCTGGGATACATGTGCAGAACATGTGAATTTGTTACATAGGTATACATGTGCCATGTGCCATGGTGGTTTGCTGGATCCATCAATCCGTCACCTACATTAGGTAATTCTCCTAATGCTATCCCTCCCCTACCTGCCATCCCCCAACAGGCCCTGGTGTGTGATGTTCTCCTCCTCGTATCCATATGTTCTCATTGTTCAACTCCCACTTATGAGTGAGAACATGCAGTGTTTGGTTTTCTATTCCTGTGTTAGTTTGCTGAGAATGATGATTTCCAGCTTCATCCATATCCCTGCATAGGACATGAAGTCATCATTTTTTATAGCTGCATACTATTCCATGGTGTATATGTGCTACATTTTCTTTATTCAGTCTATCAATGATGAACATTTGGGTTGGTCTTTGCTTTTGTGAACAGTACTTCAATAAACATATGTGTACATGTGTCTTTATAGTAGAATGATTTATAATCTTTTGGGTATATACCCAGTAATGGGATTGCTGGGTCAAATGGTATTTCTGGTCCTAGATCCTTGAGGAATTGCTACACTGTCTTCCACAATGGTTGAACAAATTTACTATCCCACCAACAGTGTAAAAGCATTCCTATTTCTCTACATCCTCTCAAGCATCTGTGGTTTCCTGACTTTTTCATGATTGCCATTCTAACTGGCATGAGATTATATCCCTGGGCTTTTGATTTACATTTCTCTAATGATCAGTGATCATGAGCTTCTTTTCATATGTTTGCTAGCTGCCTAAATGTCATCTTTTGAGAAGTGTCTGTTCATATCCTTTACCAACTTTTTGATGGGGTCATTTTTTTTCCTGTAAATTTGTTTAAGTTCTTTGTAGATTCTGGATATTAGCTCTTTGTCAGATGGATAGATTGCCAAAAATTTTTCCCATTCTATAGGTTGCCTCTTCACTCTGATGACAGTTTATTTTGCTGTGCAGAAGCTCTTTTGTTTAATTATATCCCATTTGTCAATTTTGGTTTTTGTTGTCATTACTTTTGGTGTTTTAGTCATGAAGTCTTTCCCCATGCCTATGTCCTGAATGGTATGGCCGAGGTTTTTTTCTAGGGTTTTTATGGTTTTAGGTCTTACATTTAAGTCTTTAATCCATCTCGAGTTAATTTTTCTATAAGCTGTAAAGAAGGGGTCCAGGTTCAGTTTTCTGCATACGGCTAGCCAGTTTTCCAAACACCGTTTATTAAACAGGGAATCATTTCCCCATTGATTATTTTTGTCAGGTTTGTCAAAGATCAGATGGCTGTGTATGTGTGGTACTATTTCTGAGGCCTCTGTTCTGCTCCATTGGTCTCTATATCTGTTTTGGTACCAGTACCGTGCTGTTTTGGTTACTGTAGACTTGCAGTATAGTTTGAAGTCAGGTAGTGTGATGCCTCCAGCTTTGTTCCTTTTGCTTAGGATTGTCTTGGCTATACAGGCTTTTTTTTTGGTTCCATAAAAAATTTAAAGTAGTTTTTTCTAATTCTGTGAAGAAAGTCAATGGTAGCTTGATAGGTATAGCATTGAATCTATAATTTACTTTGGGCATCATGACCATTTTCATGATACTGATTCTATCTATCTACGAAAATGGAATTTTTTCCATGTTTGTGTCCTCTCTTATTTCCTTGGGCGGTTGTTTGTAGTTCTCCTTGAAGAGGTCCTACACATCCTTGCTAGTTGTATTTTTAGGTATTTTATTCTCTTTGTAGCAATTGTGAATGGGAGTTCACTCATAATTTGGCTCTCTGTCTATTATTGGTTTATAGGAATGCTTGTGATTTTTGCATATTGTTTTGTATGTTGAGACTTTGCTGAAGTTGCTTATCACCTTAAGGAGATTTTGGGCTGAGATGATGGGGTTTTCTAAATATGCAATCATATCATCTGCAAACAGAGACAATTTGACTTCCTCCCTTCCTATTTGAAAACTCTTTATTTCTTTCTCTTACCTGATTGCCCTGGCCAGAATTCCAATACTATGCTGAATAGGAATGGTGGGAGAGGGCATCATTGCCTTGTGCTGGATTTCAAAGGGAATGCTTCCAGCTTTTTCTGATTCAGTATGATATTGGCTGTGGGTTTGTAATAAATAGCTCTAATTATTTTGAGATATTTCCATCAATACCTAGTTTATTGAGAGTTTTTAGCATGAAGGGGTGTTGAATTTTATCAGAGGCCTTTTCTGCATCTATTGTGATAATCGTGTGGTTTTTGTCATTGGTTCGGTTTATGTGATGGATTACGTTTATTGATTTGTATATGTTGAACCAGCCTTGCATCCCAGGGATGAAGCTGACTTGATTGTGGTAGATAAGCTATTGACGTGCCGCTGGATTCAGTTTGCAAATATTTTATTGAGGATTTTCACATTGATGTCCATCAGGGATATTGGCTTGAAATGTTTTTTGTTGTTGTTGCTGTGTTCCTGTCAGGTTTTGGTATCAGAATGATGCTAGCCACATAAAATGAGTTGGGGAGTAGTCCTTCTTTTTCTATTTTTTGGAATAATTTCAGAAGGAATGATAACAGCTCCTCTTTGTACCTCTGGTAGAATTCAGCTATGAATCTGTCTGGTCCTGGGCTTTCTTGGTTGGTAAGCTATCAATTACTGCTTCAGTTTCAGAACTTCTTATTGATCTGTTCAGGGATTTGACTTCTTCTTGGTTTAGTCTTGGAAGGGTGTTTGTATCCAAGAATTTATCCATTTCTTCTAGATTTTCTAGTTTATTTGCATACAGGTATGTATAGCATTTTCTGATGATCATTTTTTTCTGTGGGATCAGTGGTGATATCCCATTTATTATTTTTTATTGTGTCAATTTGATTCTACTCTGTTCATCTGGCTAGTGGTCTATTTTGTTAATCTTTACAAGAAAAACAGTTCCTGGATTCAGTAATTTTTTTTAAGGGTTTTTCATGTCTCTCTCTCAGCTGTGCTGTGATCTTAGTTATTTTTTGTCTTCTGTTAGATTTGGAATTTGTTTTCTCTTGTTTCTCTGTTTTAATTGTGATGTTAGGATATCAATTTTAAGTCTTTCTTGCTTTCTTCTATGGGCTTTTGCTGCTGTAAATTTCCCTCTTAACACTGCTTTAGCTGTGTCCCACAGATTCTGGCATGTTGTGTCTTTGTTCTCATTGCTTTTAAAGAACTTATTTATTTCTTCTTTAATTTGATTATTTATCCAGTAGTCATTCAGGAGCAGATTGTTCAGTTTCCATGTAGATGTGTGATTTTGAATGAGTTTCTTAATTCTGAGTTCTAATTTGCACTGTATTCTCAGAGACTGTTTGTTGTGATTTCCATTCTTTTGCATTTGGTGAGGGATATTTTACTTCCAATTATGTAGTCAACTTTAGAATAGGTGTGATGTGGTGCTGAGAAGAATGTATATTTTTTGTATTTGGGGTGGAGAGTTCTGCAGATTTCTGTTAGGTCCACTTGGTCCAGAGCTATGTTCAAGTCCTGAATATCCTTGTTAATTTTCTGTCTCATTGATCTGTCTAATATTGACAGTGGGCTGTTAATGTCCCCCACTATTATTGTGTGGGAGTCTAAGTCTCTTTGTAGGTCTCTAAGAACTTGCTTTATGAATCTGGGTGCTCCTGTATTGGGTGCATAGATATTTACAATAGTTATCTCTTCTTGTTGCATTGATCCCTATACCATTCTGTAATGCCCTCCTTTGCCTTTTTTGATCTTTATTGATTTAAAGTCCGTTTTATCAGAGATTAGGATTGTATCCCCTAGTTTTTTTTTGCTTTTCATTTGCTTGGTAAATCTTCCTCCATCCCTTTATTTTGAGCCTATGTATGTCTTTGCACATGAGATGGGTCTGCTGAATACAGCACACTGAAGGGTCTTGACTCTTTTCCCAAGTTGCCAATTTGTGTCTTTTAATTTGAGCATTTAGCCAATTTACA
>CAUYLG010032605.1:0-87780 GCA_963573385.1 Cacajao melanocephalus | reverse complement strand
TCCCTCCCTTCCCTCCCTTCTTTCCCTTCCCTTCCCTTCCTCCCTCCCTTCCTTCCTTCCCTCCCACTTATTCATCTTCAGGGCTGATTATAAATCCTCCCTACCACCATATTGGTCCTGGTTCAACATTTTTAGAGAGATTAATTACACTCACTTCCCTTTCCCATAATACATTTTTCCATTTTTTTTCCCATCCAACCAGTATCATGATTGTGTCATTTTCCTTATAAGACTGGCTTTATCATCTTTGCAACCTCAGCTCGGAGCCCAGGGCCTGACCCACAGTTGAGGCTCCAAGAAATGTCTGCTTAGTGAATAGATGCAGAGGGCTTTGCAAATGGGGAGAGCATGAGCCAAGGTATGGAGTAAGGAGCAGGATTCAATTTCAGAAAAGCTAGTGCCTGCAGAATTTACATCTACACAAAAGTATGGGGATTTGCAAAGTTTAAGACATTGCAGATAGCTGGACATCTGAATTCTTCAGAGGCTAGAGATCTCACCGATGTGACCTGGCCTCACATAAGAAACACTCAATAGCTCAATCAAAGCCAAGGAGTGAAGAGCAGAGGGACCGATGGCTTACAGAAAGAGCTTACAGCTTGCCTAGCAAGAGTCAATAAAACTTTAAAATCAATATGCTGATGAAATGCCAGCTAGAAAACATCACGGAATAGGTTGATGTTGCCATAAGGGATCTGAGAATACTCTTGAACTGCACTATTTCAGTCCCATCCCTCATCACCATCCCTAGGTATCTGAATAGTACAAAATCTTTGTAAGCTCAGTGGTTCCTTACAGAAAAGACAATAAAAGTTCTATCTTTACAGATTTTAATCAACAATAAAAGTATTGAATAATTATGGAGGAAATTTAGAAAACACAAATAAAGCTAATAAACATCAGAAACTGTCTAGAGGTTACCACAATTAACAATTACATGAGATCTCATGGTCTCTCTTTTTTTTTTTATTTGTAGAGAGGGAGACTCGCTCTGTCACCACATCTAGCTAATTTCTTTTGTGTTTTAGTAGGGACAGGGTTTCGTTGTGTTACTCAGGCTGGTCTCAAACTCCTGAGCTTAGGCAATCTGTCCACTTCTGCCTCCCAAAGTGCTAGGATTACAGGTATGAGCTACTGTGCCCAGCTGAGGTCCCATTGTTTCTTAAGCACATGTTTTGGCATGACTGAGACAATTCTCGAAATGTATTTTGTATATTTCTTTTTTAATGAAACAATGGCATTGACTTATGTTGTGGAAAATGCTTTGTAAGCATCATTTTTAATAGCTATATAAGTCCTTCATTAAAGCATAATGTATTAGACATTCTTCTATTTTTGGACACTTAGATTATTTCTAATATTAAGCTGAGTATTTACATTCATGAAACTTTTAGGAATATTTTGTGTTAGTTCCTTAAATAATGTGAAATAAAGATGCTTAATGCTCACCTACCAGTGCTATTTTGAGGATTATGAGACATTAACCTTCCTACTATACACTTTTATGCATCCTGAAATCCGAAGATAAATAATATAGTTTTGATATAACATTGATAGAATAAGAGAGAAATTAGTAACAATGGCGGTGAAATCAGGGGACCAAAATTCATTCTAGCCAGTGAAATACAACGAAATTGTCATAACACTTGTCTCAGTGAAGAACATTCCTTACCACAAACATTTTTTTACATCCTCATCTTTCTAGAAAATGGTAGAAATATTATCATTCTGATTATATGCATATATGTAGATGTGCACACATACACATAGTTGATTATAAAAACTATATTCTTAATATTTCAGTTTAAATACTGTTAAACCATTCTACATATCACAAGATAATAAAGAGCCTATAATGAATCATCTGAAAGAACAAACCCAAATTACAATCAGCCAAAGTGTATTTAAGCACAGAAGCAATCTTAAATAATTTAAATACAGCCTTTAGTTAAATTAAAAATGCTTATCAAAAAGGTTTTGGTAACTCGATTTTAATAAATTTAATACATTATCTCTAAATCATTATTTTATACAAATAATTTTATTTTATAAAATAGCCTTTATCAAACCTCTCTCTGAGTTGGATGTGTCTGAAAATAGGGTGTATTTAAAAGAAATTTTAACCCCGTTTCTCATGGTTGAGAGAGTCAATAATTTTAACGTCTTTGGCTGCTGAGTCTGTCAGTCTACCAAGGTGTTCTATGATGCATCACGGATCGAGCATGGATGCCATCTACTAGGCAGCTATCGTGACATTGATAAAAAATTTCTAGTAGAAAGGAATAATGCCTGTTTAATTAAAATTGAACAACAACTAAAAATGTGCCACATCCAAGTGGACCCTGAAAATCTACTGTGATCCCCAGGAACCAGAGGTGAGGTGCAATTCTGAAGATAAAGAGCCATTCAGAAATTGTTCAGCGAAGAAAGTGGCTTAAGAGGCTTCTGCTTTTAGGCTGAAGTTATCAGAATGGGAATTACCTTTACTGGAAATAAATCACATTGTTTTCTTCACAGGTGGCTCAATTTAACTATTTATTCTGAGAGAAATGACAGACTTAAGAGCAGAGGAAAAAACTCTTGGTTCATCAGGTTTGAAGGAGTATGAAAAATACTTTATCTCTGTTTCAATATTTCTATCTGATAATCAGTTGTGTAGACTGTAATTTCAGAGTAATTTGAAGCATAGAAAATAGAAAGTCTTACAAATAGGTGTGTCTTGAAGTGTCATATAGATGGCAGTGGGTTAAGATGTTTGTTTAGAAATAATATTTTGTTTTTACTGTTAGGTTTAATAACTTGCCCCAAATATATGTGTACATATTTTCTCAGGCAGTTTTCCAAAGGAAAAGGTCATCCAATTTTGATGACTGGTCATATAATGTACTCTATTTGGTCAAGATAGGAAACTAGCTGAGGCAGGGAAAAGATAGTTTAGAAAACCATGTATGCTTTAAACTAAGAATACCTGAAAGTGATGCAAATCTAAATCTTTATATGGCTGAACTCTATTACAGTTATATAAACTGCAAATGTAAATGTGATGTACATAATTTGAAATGAAATGTAAGAAAAATATATTGAGTTTAATACAGAAATATTTATAATGCTTAATAGAGAACCATGGATCCATGCCCGTTTAGAAAATATAACACGTAATGTTATAAAACACATATAATGCAAAATACATTAATACTTTTCCACAACAACATATTTTGCATGCAATACCATAATTTGACCTAGTGAAATAACAAGAAGTACTTGGTTTTAATTGATGTCTCTAATTCTGTGACATAAAGCCTAAGAATTGACATAATGGAAAATCCTAACAGTAAAATGCACAGTTTGAAGAGACTGGAAAGCTGGGAGATGTCCTGAGACATCACTGTACTCAAGAAACAAATGTTTTAAAATAAAAAGCAAAAATAAATCAAGTTTTAAAAGTGGTCCATTAATAATACTTTTAATCTATAATGTTATGATACATTGACATTCTGAGTAATTATGAATTCAAACTTCAGGCTGAATGTGCTCAGAAGCTTTTGACTTGAATGTTCTATTCCTGTGAATCATATTTAATGTGGGTATTGGGGGGAAATAATGACCATGTTGGGGGCCCCAGTCCATTCCCAATGCCTGTCTCTCTGTTTCTAGATTCCTTAAAAGAAGAGTCTGATGCCCATGAGTGTGTGTCTGCTCCTCCACCTCAGGGCTTCACAGCATTTTGGTAAAACAGGCATTCAACAGACATTTATGCAAGGCATCACCGATCGTTGATAGAAGCAATTCTAGAAAGTAACCAATATCTCTCCGTAGGGTCTGGAGTCCATTGGGAATGTCTAATACTTTCTGAGCTACCTGAGGTAGCTGTAGGGAAAACAGAATAAGATGGTAAGGACGGAGCTGTAGGGGAATACGGGCTAAAGGGAAAGGATCAGCTACTCCCCAATTCCACACTCCTATGGAAGAGTGCTGTGTTGTGTCCAACACTGCTCCAGGAACTTGGGGACACAGCAGAAAACAAAACCAAAATGGCGGCAAGGAGCTTACCTAAACTTTTAATCCAATGGAGGCAGACAGATGATAAACCCAGTAAATAAGTAAAGCATGAGTTCATCAGAAGGATAAAACTGCTTTAAAGATAAGAAGGGTGGGGCATGCATTGGTTAGCTTGTAATTTAGTTATCAAGTGAAAGAAGGTCCACGTATTGAGGACAGCAAACACAAAAAGCCTTGATGCAAGGTGGGTCTGGTGGGGTTCATGGAATAGTAGGCTGATTTTTCCCTTTAAGTAGGTAAGAAAGAGTAATAGTCCTTTGTGGGTTTCGGGTTGTTTCTTGACAAAAGCAAGCCTTATTGGTTTATCGGTTTAAAAGACATCTGAATTATTCTGCCAGATGGAAAACAAGAAGAACCTACAATGTGTCCCGTACACAGATGACACTAGAACGGAGTCAGGCTTTCATTCAAGCCTGTTGTAGGCTGAGGGTGGGAATTTTTCATGGAGAGATGAAAACTCTGAACAAAGGCTTACCTCCAAGATAGAAGTCGGCAAAGGAGCTGTCTTAAAATAATGTCAGAGGCTCAACTAAAGGAGAAATGTGAACATACCCAAAAGTAGAAAGGAAGCTCACATAAATCAGCAAACCGTGCATTTGGAAAGGCAAACGGCATTGTTGTCTCCTAATGCATTATTTCCTTATTCTAAATTATTCCATGTTATGTTGTAACTCCAGATTCAGGCTACAATCTTTCCTTGACGCTCTTCTAGAGAGAGAAGAAAATGTTATCAGTGCATAACTTCGGGGAGGATAAGCATGAGGCACAGTCAGCTTGGAATTGAGTGAGTCCTGCGGAGGTTTTCTATCTGACGCCTAACAGGGCCTTCGCGCATGAAAATTCTTAAGGTTCACGATTATGTGTTAGTTTAAGCAAATACCTGGAAGGTAATTTACGAGTGTATTTAAGCCTTTTTATAAGAGGGACTGCTATTCACGGGGATTTAAAAAATACCAGCTTTGGCCCGGCGCGGCCGCTCATGCCTGTAATCCCAACACTTTGGGAGGCCAAGGAGGGCGGATCACGAGGTCAAGAGATGGAGACCATCCTGGCCAACTGGTGAAACCCCATCTCTACTAAAATGTAAAAGTTAGCTGGGCGTGGTGGCGCCTGTAGTCCCAGCTACTTGGGAGGCTGAGGCAGGAGAATTGCTTGAACCTGGGAGGCAGAGGTTGCAGTGGGCCGAGATTGAGCCACTGCACTCCAGCTTGGCGCCTGGCGACAGAACAAGACTCTGTCTTTAAAAAAAAAAAAAAAAAAAACTACCAGCGTTACTGGGCTAGTTTCTTACGTAACGATTGTACTATATTACATTTGCATATATTTTGAAGCCAGCAAAACTCTTTCACAAATGGCTTGTCATTGCCAAGCATGTGTTACAATGATTGAAAACTATACAAAGTGAATCAAAAGTGTAAAAATGCTGCATATTTTTATAAGGAAAAATGAAACCAAATGTTTTTAAAGCTGAATATTTTAGGACAATACATGACAGTAATCAATCAATGGTTTCAGCCTTAGTTATACTATTGGTTTACTTTGGGCTTAAAGTTGATGTCCTATTGCATCACAAATTATTTGATAAGAGAATATAAAATAAATTTTACCAACATATGGTCAGGCATAGTGGCTGACGACTGTAATCCCAGCACTTTGGGGGGCTGAGATGGGCAAATCACAAGGTCAGGAGTTCAAGAACAGCCAGCCCAACATGGCGAAACCTCGTCTCTACTAAAATTACAAAAAAATTAGCTGGGTGTAGTGGCAGGCACCTGTAATCCCAGCTACTCGGGAGGCTCAGCCAGGAGAATCACTTGAACTTAGGAGGTGGAGGTTGCATTAAGCTGAGATCATGCCACCGTATTCCAACCTGGTGACAGAGCAAGACACTGTCTCAAAAAAAAAAAAAAAAATTGCCAAAATGAAAGGGTACCAATGACAAGAAAATTGTAAGTTTTCTCAATTAATAGCCCACGTAAAAGAATTCTTTCCATGTATCAATCACAATACTAGGCACTTTACACTCGTTTATGTAATTTAATCATTATATCATGCATGCAAGATAATGAGTATTATTTTCCTCATTTTATAAAAGAAGAAACTGATGTTTGAGGCTAATTTGCTTAATATCACAGAACTAGCAAAGGAAAAGATAAGTGAATGTATCCCTGATCTTTGGAACACTTCATACACAGCCTCCCCACAATGTACAGTATTAACTTCATAAATGAGTCATACCACCAATATGAGAATATAAGAAATGCCCACATGCGCCAATTATTCATATATGATCTCTTAGCTCCTTCTAGACTCTGCTTTGTAATGTTGGCATTGAGATGTTGTGAACTGCCTTTCCCAGATTCCTTTGTTAGCTGGCTTTCTGATGGATTCTGTCAATATGAGGCACTACAGGAAAATTGGAATGAAAGAGAAGCTAGAAGGAACTTCTGACAGATGCTGTTGTAGTATCAGTTGAGCTTCCTGGCAGCAGTTATTTCCAGCCTCCAGCTAGGCATTCTCAGAACCAGTCTTATCAAACCTTCCCCAAGGTACCAGCATCAACTAGCCATGCTCAGTGGGGTTCCTCATCCAAGCTATTATGTTCTCAAAGTTAAACACTGCTCTTTGTTCACTCAGCCCTAGAAGAGATTGATGGCTCCATTCATCATCTTGGTTTATTCTGTGTTCTTTTCTTCTCTTATTCCTTTCTTTTCGCCTCTTCTTACTACAAAACCTGTACAGCCAATTTCAATAAGCTCTATTGAAAAATTTTTGAATACTCGAAGTAAGTTGTCCTTCTTCCAATAGGAAAGACTGGTTAGGCACACATGGAGTATTTTATTGCATGTGCTTGGAATTGTCAAAATTGTCAATGGTTTACAAGATGTGGTTTGCAAACTCCTGAGGGTTTTCAAGACATCTTCGGGGGGTTGTGAGTTCACACCTATTCTCATAATAATACCAAGATATTATTTGCCATTTTCACCATGCTATCATTTGCATTTGTTTTGCAAAATAAATGGGGCATAAAACTGCTGGAGCTATTGCTTGAAACGAGGCCATGGCACCGACCTCAACTCTCCTGTATTCTTTATCACCACACACTCCTTGATAGAAAAGAAATGGCAATTTTATTTAAGAAGGTCCTTGAAGGAGCACTAAATATGATTACTTTTATTTATAAACTTTTAAGTTTGGCCCACAACTAGAGATTTTTTTTGTTTTTAATTTTTGTTCAACAGAATGGGCAGTATTTGTGATGTCTGTCACCAAGGATTTGTGATGTCTGTCAAATGGCTGTCACTAGGAAACACACTGGCATTTGAGTTGCATTTCATAAAATATTATTTTTAGTTAAAAGAATTACTGACAGAAGGCTGGGCACGGTGGCTCACACACGTATCCCAGCACTTTGGGAGGCCGAGGTGGGCAGATCACCTGAGGTCAGGAGTTCAAGACCAGCTTGACCAACATGACAAAACCCCGTCTCTACTAAAAATACAAAATTAGCCGAGCGTGATGGTGCATGCCTATAATCCCAGCTACTCGGGAGGCTGAGGCAGGAGAATTGCTTGAACTTGGGATGCAGAGGTTGCTGTGAGGTGAGATTGTGCCATTACACTCTAGCCTGGGTAACAAGAACAAAACTGCATCACAAAAAAAAAAAAAAAAAAAAAAATTGCTGACAGACAAAATACAGTTATTTTGTGTTAGGTATTTGGCAAACCATTTTTAAAAGTTAACTGTGTGATCCTATTCCTTCAAGAAAAGCCATTGACAGTTTTTGTTGCCAAGAAAATTTGTTATCAAGCAAATATGAGAATTTTGAAAAATTTGGGTCCACTTCCGTAAGCATGGTAGCTCAAAAACTTAAAGACTTTGCTGATGTCAATGGTAATGTTAATGAATTTGAGTTTTTAAATATTTCATGATAAAATATATCAACATTTATCATAGCTACATAACTCAATGAGCTAGTATTTTACAAATAGTCAATGAATAATGATGTAAAATTATTTGTGGATAAAACATCCATTCAAAGTGCAAGGTTCATTCAAATAATTTTAATGTAACCAGAATTTCATTAATGTTTATTAATATAATTTATGATTTCACTTTGCAATTAACCTTTTAAACTACCATTTGTTGAGTTTTGGTGTAATATCAAAGAATAATATCCACTACTATTTGAAGGAATTATTAAAATGCTTCCTTTTCATCCAGCTAAATATATGTGTAATGCTAAGTGTTCTTCGTATAGTTCAACAAAAGAATGTATCACAGTAGATTTATATGAAATCTCAGTTGCCTTCTACTAAGCCAGACATTAAGAAGATACGTAAAAATTAACATTATGCCACTTTCATTACTATCTTTGTTTTTCTATTATAAGTGTTAGGTATGTTAACATGTAATGGGTTTCATATTATTAAAGTTACTTTTAAACATTTTAAGTAATTATCAGTTTTAACTTCTAAACTGGTAAATATTTACATATATAACCCTAACAAAGAACAGCGTTCTGGAATTTTCAATAACTTTTAAGAGTGGAAAAAAGGCCTTGAGACCAAAAGTTTGAGAACTGCTGAGCTATTTGATTGTCTTTTTCATGACAATATAAATATAATTATTTATTTAAACTGAGCAGAACTATATCCATCAATCAGTAGAAATCATTTCTCTGTTTTTCTTTTTCTTTTTTGAGACCAAGTTTCACTCTTGTCACCCAGGCTGGAGTGCAGTGGTGGGATCTCAGCTCACTGCAACCTCCACCTTCCAGTTTCAAGTGATTCTCCCACCTCAGCCGCCTGAGTAGCTGGAATTGCAGGCACTTGCAACCACAGCTGGCTAATTTTTATATTTTTAGTAGAGATGGGGTTTCACGGGAATCATTTTTCATTATTCCCTGGCCAAATTTAGAAGTTAATATTCAACTTGAAGATGAAATGCTATGAGACTCAAGCTAAGTTTATACATTGCAAGGATCCCGAAGTTTTCCGGTAAGATTTTATTGTTCATCGGTATGCATTTTTATATACAGTGGTTTTCTTTCACAGATCTCTTTAGAGGCTTTTGTTTTATCACCACAGCTTTTTTGGTTCACATATGCATATGATTTCATTTGTACTAGCTCTGGAGTCTCTGGTTTTTCTGAGTTATTTAAAAATCAGGCTGATCGCATTATAGACATATTGTAATCCACTGTTTAAAAGAGATCAACACAAAAGGAAATTTCCTTCCCAGTATTATGAAGTCACTCTACAGTCAGGAGTTCAAATAAGTACTCTGTCTATCTTTAGAGAAGTTTCAGTAATTATTGCAATTCAACCAAACTGTGAATTCACCTCTAAAAATAGCCTTTTGGGTGGCAGTATTAGTTAAGATAAAGCAATCTTTGCACATGTATACGTTCAAGGCTAACGAGAAGTACCATCTGTAGAACTGGGATATTTTCACACTCCTCTCTATTATACAAAACAATAAACCCTCTCCAGCTGATTTCTCTCATTGTGAAATGCAAATTGCCTATAAAAGTCCTCAGGGTGTGAGAAGACACTTATCAAACAGACATTACACATGCATTCATAGAAACTATGCAGCCTCAGACTCTCTTTTAGATGCATTAAGAACCAGAAAACATAGGTGCGAACCTGTTCACAGTAGCTATAATAATTATGGCCTGAAGTAGCTATGCTGGTTAAGATATGTAGATTACTCTACTGCTCCCACTAACTTTTGATCTACTACACACCTGCCTCCTACTAGAGAAGTAAAATCTTCAGAACCAAAGAAAATGAAACAAACACATTATATGTGAGATTTAAAAGACTCTTTTAAATGATTAATCTGGCTTTTACCAGTAAGCTAAAGTTTAAATGAGACATATTCAATATTATTCATACTTGGCTTATTCCTTATTGGACATTTGTGCATTTTCTTGTGTGATTAAATTTACTGTTGGCAACAGGAAATGCAAGTTCCATGGGGTTATTGAACTTGAAAAATCCATGTAAACTTTCATCCAGAAATTGCCTGGTGCCCACAGTGTATAAATAGCCAAACAGAAAAAGAAAAGAAGCAGATGCAGAAGAAGAAGAAAGAATAATGTTTCACAGAAAAATATTCTGTCCCCAGTCTGTAAAAGAAGAGAAAAAAGGTCTGCAAAGGAATTCGAATAGAATTTTAACTGAAAAATACAATTAAAATATCAAAGTTTTTAAAATAAAATTACTCGAGGTTGTTCTAAGAGAAGAAATCTTGGAAATCAATAGCTTAACTTGTGACTCATTTTTATATTTCTCATGATGCCCAGGTCTCAGATATTACAGGTGAACACCAAAATACCAAATTATATTTTTATTTCCTACAATAAATGAATGAATGTCTTAAAGCAAATGAATGAATAGCTTTAAACAAAAATAGAGATACTTTATAAGCATAAACTGAGGAAAAAATCTTGTTTAGATAAAACATCTGAATTGTGCTTTCTGAGGGAAATATTATGCATAATTATTTCCCTTTGTGGGATTTCACGTGTTTTCAAAGGACCATTGCTAAAATTTGAATTTGCATACCAGCAAGCTAAATTTTTTACAAACCTCACCCTGAAATTCAAGTCCCTTGTTCTACCAGGGAAGTAATTAAGGTCCAATCATTTTTAATGCATCATAAATAATCTTCACACTTGCTGTTAAGTTAATTAATATAATCAGTACAACCAAATGCATCAAAATGAAGCTTATTTTGTAAACATGCAAAATGTTCTGCCTCATTGCCCAACTACCAAGATCAAATGACATTTTGCTAACAACTTTTTCTAAGCTGAGTCCACATTTCATCTTTTAAGAGGGATCACCAGAAGTAATACAACAATGTCGATGTATATTCCCAATGATTAACCAGTGGAAATGGTGATGAAGGTGTCTAGTCCACACCACAACTTCTGAGTGCCCTGAGATTCAGCCAAGTTAAAGGACTTGATTTTTAAAGCACATTATAAACAGCAACATAATTAAGGCATTATAATACGTCTTCATTTGTAACTCATTTTTTCCAATAAGGATTTGAGACTGTTTGTAAACAGTCCTCTAGCAAGATAGATACAGATGTTCTTTGACTTATGATGGGGTTACTCTGATAAACCCATTATAAGTTGAGAATATACTAAGAAACGAAAAGCGTTTAATATAACTAACCTACCAAACATCATAGCTTGGCGTAGCCTTCCTTAAACATGCTCAGAACACTTACATTAGCCTACAGGTGGGCAAAATAATTTAATACAAAGTCTATTTTATAATGAAGTGTTGAGTATATCATGTAATGTATTGAAGACTGTACTGAAATTTAAAACCACAATGGTTATATGGGTATTTGAAGTATGGTTTCTACTGAACACATACTGCTTTTAAACCATCTCAAAGTCAAAAATTTCTAAGTCCAATCATATTAAGTCAGGGATCACAAGTCAGAAAATAAGAACAAAAGGGGTATAATCCCCACCACAACCAGACTTATTAAATATCTGCAGAACAAACTAACATGCTAGAATTTTGAGCCTTAATGCTACATCTCCCAACCTGGCAGCATTTGTACCTACCTATCTGTCTTCCTAATCACTGTGACCTCCAGTCTAATTCACATTTTAGTATTTGCTGAGCTGGAAGTTCTTTCAGAGGGAGATGAACAACCTGGAACATTTAGACCTCAGAAGACATCCCTATCTTACCCATAAAAGTGCCCTTTTCATTATTCTCAGATTTCCTTTCTGATGGCCCAGACTCAAATATGGCCCCAACTCATGTTAACCCCACCCTCATCCACTGCAAACCATTATGATTTCCTTGAAACTGAGTCTTTCCCTAGAATATAGCATATTCATGTAACCTCACCAGAGAAGTCAATAAATTACTTTATTCTTCAGTTTTACCTGCCCATTTGTGTGGTATCTGCAAATTAGTAATCAAGAAACCATTTTACAGTAATCTCAAGTGGTTCCATTTCCTCCAACTCCCAGACATGTTGAAACAAGCCCTCCAACAAGATAAATTTCCTTTCCATGGAGTAGAGGCAGAGAGAATTTCTAAGAACAGAGAGCGACATGAGGAAGAATGACAGCCTTTCTCTCTTCCTAATACCTACATAGTAATAATAATGATGATTACATAGCTACCAAAAGTAACTGCATTAGGAAAGGAAACTGTACTCCTATCAAAAACTGAAAAGATGAAGTGATGAAAAGAACGTAGAAGTTTCTAGTGCAATTTGAGCAAGATGGGTGTGGTGCCTATCAACCTGTCTCCCAGAAATGCTACCAAAATATAGTATTTTATACTTCTGCAATTTTGTGCTTTAGCTAAAACAGAAGAGAATGCAGACTGTTGGTATGTCTTTCCCTATCGATTTCATTTACCTGAAAAGAGGAAGCCGTTCCTTGGAAGGGATGAAAACAGGAAACAGTTTCCTGGAGTGAAATTAAGCAAGTAAACAACTGGGAGTAACTCTGACAAATCCAATGGGTCAGGGCTGCACACTTCCCTGAGGAAGTGATCTGAATTATATCCAATTATATCCCAGCCCACCTTGCTAGCTGCAATAACCCTGGTACCAGGAAGTCAAAAAAATTGAGAAAGGAATACAGAGCCTAATTCTGAAAGCAAAGTCCCAGCTTTCAGTTTAGCTTAAGGGATGTGGCTTTTCCTTCCCCCTGAACCTATCCTCGATTGGTCTCTGGAAAACTTAGCTCAGAGAAAATAAACATGAATCGGACAAGATGAAAAGTGAGTCGAGGAGTATTCGCCCACACCACATCAGGGTAAGTAGAATTCCAGACAAAGACCCATTCTACCAACACGATAAAAATAAATGACATGGAAATATGCAAGCATTCTATTGAAAAAACGAGAGAGAAGAAAATAGAAAATTACACGTAGGAGGCAAGTGTAGAACCCAGTCTATAAAACAGTTGACAAAATGCAGAGTAGACAATCTTCTATTACTGCTTAATGCAATAGAAAAACAACAATAATATAAATTTAATTGAACTAGAGCTCAACACTTAAATAGTAAAAAAACAATGAGATATAAGGACTGCTTACATGTAAAATTAACTGAAGACTAGAATTACACTATTAATAAATTAATGAATAAATTTTCAAAATGAAAGAAGAGAAGAACATTGAATGGTAGGCATGAAGAAAAGGTTGAGGATACTGCAAAAAAGACAGAAGATACTAAGACTTTAGCAATGAGAAAGAAAATAATAATAATGGAAGACAAAAAAATAGTCTAACAAAAGTGGATCATGGTCCCTAACATGGAAAAATCTATAAAATAGAACAGAAAAATTATACAAGTTATAAGCCAAGAATCACTAACTGGGAAAAAAATATTTTTGGCCTGTGCATTCTCTCTTTTAAAAAAATTACATCTAAGAGTTTTACTGTAAAGAATTTATGATCTGATTCACCATGGCACCATCATTCCCTCTTGAAGTAACCCAGCCTGCTTTACATATTTCTGTTATCCGCACAGCCCTGTATATCGTTAAGGGTAAGACCTCTGACATAAAATCAGTCTTTGTTGAACTTGAGGAAATGGCAATTGCCTATTTTAAGGTACATTTTCTCTCAAATTCAAAATTATTAACTTAAAGGTAGAGCATAATTAAATGTTAAACTTTAAGGACATTCAAACATTGAGGCAAAGAAAACAAATTACTTATTAAAAAAAAAAAAAAAGAATTGCCAGTTTGGGCGCGGTGGCTCATGCCTGTAATCCCAGCACTTTGGGAGGCCAAGGTGGGCTGATCATGAGGTCAGGAGATCGAGATGAGCCTGACCAACATGATGAAACCCTGTCTCTACTAAAAATACAAACACTAGTTGGATGTGGTGGCACGCACCTGTAATCCCAGCTACTCATGAGGCTGAGGCAAGAGAATCACTTGAACTTGGGAGGCGGAGGTTTCAGTGAACTGAGATCAGGCCACTGCACTGCAGCCTGGGTGACAGAGGAGAATTTGTCTCAAAAAAAAAAAAAAAAGGAAAAGAATTGCCTCATACATTTTGCTCATATGCATACATAGACATATGTATAAAGATAGACATATTCACATAAACAATGAATATATGTCTATGTATGTATATGCATGTGTGTATATGCACATGTATACATGTGTCTTGTAGGTGAGGCAAAGTTTTACCTCTATTCTTTTAGGCTTTATTAGCTGGGACTGAGAGTTAAGTTGACATAAGATAGGTCAACAGATGAAGAACATTCAGATTTATTTAATGCATGTTTTATGTGAAAAAGGAGGCTTCATAAGGAAATGAAGATCCAAAAACACAGTTCAAGATGAGCATGTGTATACTGAATTAGATGAGGCATAGTAAACTATAAAAATATAACAAGGCAAAGGGGCTTGGGCAAGAGTAGTTAATTGGATGGAGAAGTGGTTAGCAGGGTAAGGATTCGTTTAACAAGGTTTGTTTCCTCAGCCTTGGCTTCCTATCCTCGATGATAAAAACGTTTCTTTCCTTCTGTTACAGGAAGGGCATCTTTCACATGCGAATTCCATCTCCAGCTTTTTAACTAACAGAAGGAAAGTCAGACTGATCTTTTTTGTACTTTGTGTTTTTCTTTTCTTGAGACACAGTCTCTCTCTGTTGCCCAGGCTGTAGTGCAGTGGCATAATCTCAGCTCACTGCAACCTCTGCCCCCTGGGTTCAAGTGATTCTCCTGCCTCAGCCTCTCAAGTAGCTGGGACTACAGACATGTACCACCACAGCCAGCTAAATTTTATATTTTTAGTAGAGACGGGGTTTCACCATGTTGGCCAGGATGGTCTCAATCTCTTGACCTCATGGTCCACCCACCTTGGCCTCCCAAAGTGCTGGGATTACAGGCATGAGCCACCGTGCCCAGCCTGCACTTGGTGTTTTTCAAGTGTCTTTAACTCAAAATAGTCAATATGCCAAAAGAGCATATTTTTAACTCCTTCAGCAGATATATACATTCAATACCAGACGATAATGCTGCAATATATGCAAAGTCTTGAGAGAAACAGAAGGTTTGGCCCAAGAATTTTATACCCAAGAAAAAATTTGGCTGGTTGTGTTCACTCACACCTAAAATCCCAAAATGTGGGAGGCTGAGGCAGGAAGATCACTTGAGGCCAGGAGTTTGAGACTACCGTGGACAATATAGAGAGACCACATCTCTATAAAAAATTTAAAAACTAGGCAGGTGTGGTGGTGTGCACCCATAGTCCTAGCTACTCAGGAACCTGAGGTTGGGGGATCGCTTGAGGCCAGGGGTTCCAGCCTGCAGTGAGCCATGATTGTGCCACTGAACTCCAGCCTGCTGACAGAGTGAGACCCTGACTCTAAAAACAAAACTAAAAAGGAAAGAAATAGAGAATTTGCCTTTCAAATAGAAAATATAAATATAACTGCTTTTCAAATATCAAAGCAACAATTAATCAGGTTGAACTAGCTACAGAAGTATTACCCCATTAACTCTCCTTCAAAACATTGCTTGACACTGGAAACCAAAAATAAGTTAAAAAGCACTGAATTTTGTGATAAAAGGACAGATGCAATTCTTAGGCCAGGAAATAGTAGAGCAAGGCCTAAAATCATCCTGATGGGAAAAAAAATCTTCAAAAAGTATATCCAGCTAAGTTGCCCTTTAAATGTAGCAACATTTGCAATTATGTAAAACCTCAAGTTAGCAGCCCCCATGAGACTTCAACAACAGCAAAAATAATACCTACCTGAAGATAAAGCCCAGTCAAGCATGATATGGATCTGTAATCAAAAGTAAGCCTTGAATCCATTTAGTTTTATATGGAATTATATTTAAACAACTAAGAATATTATATTTAATATTACATAATGTTAACATAATGTAAATATTGTGAATATTAACTTTAAATAAATATGAATATAGAACAGAATCTAAATGTTAAAAGTCCTGACAAGAGAAAAGTTACTTTTTAACTAATAAAATTCAGAGATGAGGAAAGAGAAAATTTTTTAAAAAAGTTATAGTACAATTTTTCGCTCTTTCAGAGTAAGCAATCAATTAAAATCATCCAAAGTTGAAACATGTGAAAAAATGTCTTCAACCTCTTTATGTTTATTTCCTTTTCTCTTTGTTTCCTTTCTCTCCTGAGAGATTTCATATAGGATGTATGAAGAATATATATAAAGTCCAGCAATTTCTTTAGTCTCTTTTCCTTATGCTATAGTCAAGAAAAATGAAGTTTGACAATTTTTATTTTAATGCTGTATAAGTAGTATGCTACAAGATTATTTGCCTATATATTATTGTAGCTGAACGCTGATGTATAAATATAATGTATTTGAAATGGTATTTACCTAATAGCGTGGCAATTTTTAAAAGATGGTATTTACAGTGGTTTTTCTTTTTTGCTTTTTTGTGCTTTGAAATATGCCAAAGTTATTAAAAGGAGCTTGAGGTGCTTTTTAAAAACACAATAAAATAACTTTTTTAAAAAAGTAAAAAGAATTCAGACAAAAGATTGGGCTTTTGCTTTATGCCTTTATGCTCTAGGGATTTAAAAATATTTTTTAAAACCTGAATTTCAGATAAGGTATACCTATATATCCAACACATGAGGTCCTTTTTATGCAGTCTCAAAGTAATAAAATTTGTTAGAGGCAAAATTTTCAGGCAGCAGCCACTGTTTTCCCAAAGAGACATGGTAGAATGCACATACAAAAAGGCAGATTTTAGCTGTCAAAACAAGCTACTACAATTACTTTCTGATGGTTTGATTGTCCCTTGTATTATACACCCTACACACACCTCCTTGGTTTCTGGCATCTTAATATCAATTGGCAACTTCCATCCTCTCAACCATTACTCTGTCAACTAATCCCCCAGTTGTTCTCCTGTGACTTCATATCTAGTGATTCCTAGCCTATGCCCTTCTTGGCTTAGTGTCTCACGACACAGTTCTGCTCACCAGCTAAGTCCTGCCTTTTGCTCCAGTAACTGGTTCTTCCTACACCTTCTTGCTGCAAACATGAAGGTACAAAGCCTACCAATGCTCCCTACAAGGCAATCAGATCCCTTATGGCGCTGGGCAAGTTAACCCATTGGCAGCAAATGCCAAGCTCGCTGGAAAGAAGATACACATAAAACGAATATTGTCAGCGCTCAGATCCATGGGTTCAACCGTCACTGGATTCAACCAACAAGAGGCAGAAAATATTTGGGGAAAAAAATTCTACAAAGTTTCAAAAAGCAAAACTGAATTTAAGCAAATGAAGTGATGTATATGCATTATATTCAGTATGATAAGTAATCTAGAGATGATTTGAGGTATACAGCCACTTTATATTAGGGACTTGAGCATTTTCGAATTTTGGTGTGCTTGGATTTTGGCATCTGTGGAAATTCTGGGACAAAACCCCAGGGACATCAGGAGACAACTATACAAATTTCTCAGATGAATGCTTCTAACTTATTAGCCATTGAAAATATATATATTCTAAACATAAACAGAATTATTTTGTGTGTGTGTGTGTGTGTGTGTGTATTATGTATACAGAGAGAGAGAGAGAGCACACGCCATTGTGGTCTTACAGAGAAACATTTCCTACTTAGCACTTAAATCTTCAAGTGGTACTCATATGACAATAATCTGATGTCAAAGTATCTAAAATAAGAAAAAAAAATACACTGGAGAAGTATCTTACGTAGTAAATTATCAGATTGATCTGGGTTTGATTTTGTGCTTTGTCCATTACTAAAACCTAGAATCTTGGGGAAATCCTTTTAATGTTCCTGAGCTTGAGTTTGCCCATGTATAAAATGGAGACTATACCACCTATCTCTGAGAAACATTACTGGTGCTCCCAGGTACTCGATCTTTCTTTCATATGTGAACTTCCTGCTGTCCTCTTACTTCCTCATAGTGAGATGATCATGTGACTGTTCTGTCTAAGGAGTGTATGTTGCTACTGTATTGAGGCAGAGGAAAACTCCTTTGCAAACTTCCACCTCTCTGTGGTGGAAAGAACTGGGGCTTTTATTAATAGAACAGAGCCACAAGATTGAAGAAGTTGGCATCCCAGATGGGCAACATGGAGATTCACCTAAACTACTGGACATTTTTAAAGGGCGTGACATAAATTTCATACCTTAAACCTTGAAGGCTTGAAATTGTCACCACAGCACAAACCTAACTTGACCTGAATGAAACACAGTTAGGAAATTATGTCAAATGCTGGAAAGTGAAAGTGATGAGGAAACTGATTTGAAATGACGATGTGTATTTCACAGTAGCATAATGCATGGTGCACCTTTGAATACTTGGAGAAGAGACTACTTGCATAAGAAACTTGTAGCTTTAGGGGAAGAAATGAAAGACACGCATTAGTTGTTAGTGTCAGCGGTGAATAGCTACATTCAGCAGGGTATTAGAGAAATCGGTGAGCTTAGGAAAACTGGCAGAGTTGCAAGCAGTTACAGGAATAGAGAGAGCCCAGAAATGTAGTTTTTTAATGTTAAAATGTTATTTGCATTTAGACACCAAACAGAGATAAAATTTTAAAAGTTTCTGAGGGACAAAGGCAGATTTCAAATAACAAAATTATGTGGGTAGATGGATATGTTCACTTGCTTAACCATAGTAACTATTTCACTGTCTATATGTATATCAAAACATCATTTTGGACACCTTAAATATGAACAATAAAAATTTTAAAACAATAACAAAAACGTCCTACGGATACTATTAAAACCTCTCAGTTTACTAAAATAATGCTTGATAGAGATAAGACTGAGGACTTGGTTTTCCCACATAAGCCTGACTGGCTTAATGCAATAACCCTGCATAACACGAGCACCAGAGGTTATAGGATCTAGCAAACCAAGAGGGGCTTTGTGATGGGAGCATTCTTACCCATGTCCAGGCAATAAGGAGGTACGTTGTCAATAGAGAATTTTAAAACAAAAACAAAACCCACCAAAAATTAGCCTGACTTTTTCTCATCTCCATGTACTGGCAATTCGATGCCATGTCAGTGATAAAAACCTCATTCCTCCTTCAGATAGACCAATCCTGCCCTTCTTTTTATACCATGGTATGAGGGTAAGGGCAAGAAAACAAATTAATATTTCAACCTTCACAACTCTGCCTGTAATCAAAGAAACAAAAGCTAATAAGGTTTTGAGTCAGGTTGCTCGAGAATCTATGAACCTGGGCTGGCACCATTGGAGACTTACTCCTCAGTCCCCTACTATTCAACAGCCAGGAATTGGACTTAGCTCCTTAGCCAGCAAGAAGGGCACACTTCCTAATATCCACTTTAGATGTGGCCAAGGGAAGTAACAGAAAATAAAGAACCTCCCAGGGGGCAAAACATCTGCTACATAAGAGAGATATGCCTGTTTTACCAACAGGAGAAATATGGGGTCGTATCATGTTCCATGTACACTTGAAAATGATAAGGCTTTAGCTTTAATGTTTTATATAGTTGTTGGATGCTATCTTAGTCTGTGCTTCTATAAGAGAACACCTGAGACTGGGTCATTTGTATGAACAGAAATTTATTTTCTCTTAGATGTGGAGGCTGAGAAGTCCAAGATCAAGGTACCGGCAGGTTAGGTTGTCTGGCGAGGGCTGCATCCCTTGACGAGGAGGATTGCAGTGTTCTCCCATGTTGTAAGGTAGAAGGGCAGTTCGCCAAACACTAAATGAAGCATTTTTTACAAGGGTCTTAATCCCATTAATGAGTGAGAAACCCAATTGGCCTAATGACATCTTAAAGATCCTACTGCTTCATACTATCACATCAGCAAACACCTTTGGAAAGGACACATCCAAACCATAGCAAATGCAGTAGTTATGTTTCTAATAATGTATAATAGATATTGTACATGTAAAAATACATGTTAAATACATCAATTGGTCAAATTTGTTAATTGTCTGGATATTCTATAACCTTGCCAATATTTTGTCTGCTAGTTCTATCAGATATAATGTGTGAAATTCTACTACTCTCATGGATTTTTCTATTTCTAACAACTATGTCACTTTTGCTTTATATATTTTGAAGCTATGTTATTGTACATATACATGCTTAAAGTTATTAGATCTATCTAGTAAACTGACCACTTTTCATTATAAAATTTTTCCTATTTGTTTCTAGTAATGCTTCCTGCTTAGAATCTAGTTTGTCTGATAGTAGTATTAGTACATTAATATTTTGGTTAGTCTACACATGTAATATCTTTTTCAGTTCTTACATTTTCAACCTTTCTGCATGCTTATATTTAAGGTATTTCTCTTAGAAGTTGCTTCTAGGTGGGCTTTTGTTTTTATGTCTTTCAATAGTCTACATACTTTCTAGAGTATGTACCCAATTTACGTTTAATATAATTACTGTTCTATTTGGGTTTATAGCTATTATCATACTATGCTAATACTATACTAATACTTCTTTTCTATTTAACCCACTTATTTTTCTTTTTCCTTTTATTTTTGCCTTCTTTGTGACTAATGTTTGTTAATATTATTCTCTCATTCTTAACCCTCTCTTATCTTGTTAATCATACATTATTTTACTCCTCTTTTAGTGCTTACCCAGAGATTATCACGTAAATTCTTGAATTATTTGAATCAAATCCAAATTATTACTTTTTCAACTCTGGGAAGTTGCAGTATCCCCTTTCTGAGCTGTACAATTCAAGATTCAATTATCTCCCACCAGGTCCCTCCTATAACACGGGAGAGTTATGGGAGCTACAATTCAAGGCCTCACAATCATGGCAGAAGAGCAAAGGACATCTTGCATGGAGGCAGGCAGGAAGAATGACAACCAAGGGAAAAAAGAAACCCAGTATGTGGGAAACTGCCCCCATGATTCAATTATCTCCTAGCCGATCCCTCCTACAACATGTAGGAATTACGGAAGCTACAATTCAAGATGAGATTTGGGTGGAGACGTAGACTTAACCAGATCAGGCAGCCATTACAAAGATGACCTCCCAAGCTCCTGCAGCAGCTTGCCAGGCAGGAATCTCTGCGGTATTCTCCCCACCAATGGCTAATCCATGACATCAGGGATTTCCCTCGAAGAGTATGACATTCCTGGATTCTCACAGAGCACACTCTCTTGTCCTCAGAACTTCCTGCTTCTCTGGATACTGGTGGGTAGGATAGGGACCTCTCCCCTTGCATCAGGAAGGAGCTGTATTAGTCAGCTAAGGCAGTGTATTAGTCTGTTCTCATGCTGCTAACAAAGACATACCCAAGAGTGGGTAATTGATAAAGGAAAGAGGCTTAATTGACTCTCAGTTTCATGTGGCTGTGGAGGCCTCACAATCATGGCAAAAGAGCAAGGGACGTCTTGCATGATGGCAGACATGAAGAATAAGAACCAAGTGAAAGAGGAAATCCCTTATAAAACAGTTAGATGTTGTGAGACTTATTGACTACCACAAGAACAGCATAGGGGAAACTGTCCCCATGATTCAATGATCTCCCACCGAGTCCCTCCTACAACATGGGGAAATTATGGGAGCTACAATTCAAGATGAGATTTGGGTGGGGACACAGACTTACCATATCAGGCAGCCATTACAAGGTACCACAGACTGTGTAGCTTAAGCAAGGGAATTCATTGTCTCACAGTTCTGAAAGCTAGAATTCCAAGATCAAGGTATCTACAAGGTCATTTCTTTCTGAGGCCTCTCTCCCTAGCCTGCAGATGCTCACCTTCTCGCTGGCTCCTCACATGGTCTTTTCTCTGTGCATACGTGGCCCTGGTGTCCCTTCCTTTTCTTATAAGGATACAAGTTGTATTGGATTAAAGCCCACCTATCTGATCTCATTTCAACCTAACCATGACTGTAAAGGTCCTATCTCCAAATAAATTCACATTCTAAGGCATTGGGGCCTTCAACATATGAATATTAGGGGAACACAATTCAGCCTAACAGGGTTTAGTGGTCCATTATTGAAACTTTCTGAAGAAGGGTTTCTGTGGTCTTTCCTGATGACTTGATACACCCTCACTGTGGAGATGACAGACCCCCTGATTTCCCACACTCTGGACATAGGCATAGCCAGTTCCTTCCAAGGAAAATAAATCAGCCTAAGCTTTCCTGCAAGGGACAAGATCTAAGGGATCTGCTGAACAGAGAGGTCTACTGGACTCTCAGCTCCAGGAGGAGCTTGTCATAGCTTGGCTGTACCTCTGGTACCTACTATTCCACCTAGCTTCTAGCATGCATTCAGTGCCACAATGCATGCATGTCAAGTGGATGAAAGCTCTCAATTCTACTCTGAGAGAAAACTGGGAAAGTCACTGCTCACAATTTCTGCTTCAGCAACCTGGACTCACCTGCCCAGATGTTAGCACAGTGAAAAAAATGTAAAGATGATCAGAATAGCTTCAACAAATTACATTATGATGGGAGAATTGTCAAGTAGCATGACTTTCCTATTTTATTATATTGTCCATATGTAGAATTGTTCATGGTTAACTCCTAAATTCACTACATCTGGGCTTCAACATTCATGATGCCCTTTATTGCAACATTTGAATTAAACTCTTTGGTTCATGGGTATAAATTTGAAGGCATAGTTAAGGTTGGATCAATGAGTGTGCTTTGACTTCCACTGCTACCTGACAAATCATTTATGTTTTGAGACTGACTTTCATCAATTAAAAATGGGGTAATAATGACTTGCCAGGTTGAAGGAAAAGTGTGGAGTAGAAAATGTTCTAGAGTATATTCTTTTTGAGTATCCATTCTCAGACTTATGGTTTGAAAGGAAACTGGTGTCTCCTTAAAAAAAAAATCAGACCCAAGTGGACCCTCTGTCTGTACTTCTATTCCTCATGAGGAAAGGCATGGTTATGGAGCAGAAAATAACAAATTAATGCAAAGCAAAATAAAAAATAATATTTTGGAGAGGAATTTTTCATGAAGGCACTTTACAGAATCTAATTCAAACCGCAGGCAATGCATCTCTGAACTGAAACATTATTTCTGTTCCCCACCTGCCTTATCATTACATCTTTATTACACTTTATCCTAAAGTTGCTCCCACATTAGAAATAGTTTAGCCCTAGCCAGATTTTAAATCAAGGATATCCGTTAATTCACACTGGTTTGGAGTGATGATGTATTTTTAAATACAGGGGACTAAAAATGACTTGAACACGTTAAATGCAGTTGAAGTTCTTGTCACACCACAAGGAAAACGTATTCCAAACCAAATTAATGTAGGAAGTAAGACATTCAGAAGCATCCTCCAGTCAACTCCAGTTTGATGTATTCTGATTGTCCTGATGAATAATGCAGTAGGATGTGAACTTCTCCAGCATATTCTCCAGTGAACATGAAAAAGATAATGTTCTAACACTACAGCTTTTCAGGCTTTTCCAAAGGGGACAGTGTTTGCAACAGCATTCTGAAGGAGCAACGAATCTCCGAGCCGGGGAGAGAGGATCTTGCTGGTAGGTGGATGTGCAATGTCAGATTGACTCCTCCTGTCCCCTGGCTGGAATTCTTCTGTACTTCAGTTTTCCTTTTGTTTCTATGGCACTTCTCCCAACAGTGCTTGACAATGAGTGATGCTCTAAAACCCTGCTCTTTCACACTCTGTGGGTGACCTATAACTTTTCATGGGTAACCTTTGACCCAAGAACTGACAGTTTGATTTATTGTCCGGTGTTATGATTTATGAGTATCTCCTCAGAATAATTAACAGACAACAGGTGGCGGCATAATAATTTTGATTACCCAGCGGTTCATGAAACCATGACAAAGGTGACTTCATTTTCTGAATAAGAAGAGGATAACAATTAGAAATTAAACAAAGAAATGCTTTTATGCCACAGTTTTTGGTCTTTTGTCTGTCACACAGAAGACTTATTTAGGAGGCCTGCATTCCTCTTAGACACCAGGAAAAAATAAGGAACGTCTACTCTGTGAATGTAAGAAGACACCCTTCATCAACATATTACTAGAATTATTTTTCTTTCTTTGGCAAAGTCTTGATTAATTGAGTTATGTCAAACCTGTCAACCAGATCATCTTTTAACATCCCATTTTTGACAATCGCCATTGCCCCGGGAAGAACTGATGGTCAAAGAAAGTTTGGGAAAGCATTTAACTTTTAGTATGGCATTTGGACACAATTCCACAACTATTTTTCTAAATATTTCCTCCTAAGTATGAATGTAGAAAATTTTAAAAATAAGCACCTCTCCACACACCCTGCACAAAATTTATTTTTCTTTTAAAGCTTACAGATCAGAGGCTATGTTTCTGAAAGTATTATATTATTACAGTTAGCAGTAGTTTTAATTTCCTCCTGTCTTTACTATTGTGTGATATTTTTCTCCAACAGACACTACATTACTTTTAATTCAAAACAATGGTGGCAGCCTTCCTACAGACTTTATTATAGACGCTCTCCTAGGGATTGACATTTATTTTCAAATGAATCTGCGATGCATTAAGGTAGCACCAACCTTTAGGAATGCCTAATGCTGTTTTTGTAATACTAAATAAAAATCAAGTCAGGTAAGATTTATCCTCCATAGCTCTCCATTTAATCTTTGCCAAAAATGGACCTAAGTGTTACTAATGAAATTGAAGTACACAGGCCTCTGAATATGTAACAGACCTGCCTCACATTCAAATGCTAGGTGGTTGAGGCCCTCCTGTGCATATGAAATGAATTTTTGCACAGCACCACAATAGTGATATTACAGGCTTATCATTTTAATTGACTTTTTGACATATAAAAATATTCCTACGATCCTGCTTTACATTATAGTTTAATAACAGCTTAACACACATCTATGAAATATTCATTCCTGTTACATTCAGATTTTTAAATATCTGATGGAGAGCCTGGTTAATAGATAAAGGAGAGTCCCTGGAATATTAAAGAGACCTTAGGTGCAGATAGGGTCCTCTACTGAAAAGTAAAGCACAATTACCACGAGGATCACAGATTTTTTAAAATAAATTCATAAAGATTCCCTTGAACCAAAACATGGTGAATATAAGAACAAATTTGTTGCAGGTAATCTTCCTTCACCTGTAGCAGCTGCAGGCAGAGCTGTTTCTACACCATGAGGTTCACTCAGCACAACTGTATTTCTGAAGAAAAGAAACAGCAATACCAGATTTATATATTTATGTCTAGAGGATTATGGTGGTAAAGCTAGCACAGTCAGTGAGGATCTCTGCAAACTAAGTGCCACGTATATTTCACAATTAATTAACACGGCTCTTGGGTCTCCACACACCCTCAGCTTTGAACAGCAACTTTGAGGGACAGTTTATCTTGAAAACATGATATGTGTTCGAATCATGAGGTAATTTTGGTACTTTGTTCCCCATCAATTTTTAAATTAATTATCTGGAAGCAAGCAGCGGTTAATTTTGGCCATAGACTTTTTGATTAGACGCTTTGACCCCTTTTGCCTTTTGGCATTTCCTATACAATCCTGATGACACACGAGGTAACCCTTGACACCTGATTCAACACAAAGTCACAGCCCAGCCCATCTTCCATATTCAGCAATCCTTTTGTTTCAATGGGACCCTCACTCACTTCAACCCTCCTCTAAGAACCACTGCCATTTCCTTAAGGCAACCCCGAGTCTGCATAAAACTTGTTTCCCAGGGGAAAAAAAAAATCCTCCACTCCCCCCACCACCACTTTGTGCATTACTTCTGTTTTACAAACTTTACACTACAGCATCGTCCCATATGTTTGTGCAGCGCACAAGGAGGTTTCTTTAGAAAGCGCTGATGCTAATTATAAATTTAATTTGCATTTTAATTAGAATGGTAGCAAATTAAAAGCGTGGCAGCTGGAGAATTTTGAACGCTTTGCAGAGATTTGGTGTCAGTAGCTTTCCGTTTTTGACTTTGCAGCCTTTTTATTTTTCTGCCTCACTATCTTTCATTCACACAAGCATTCTGGCCATTTTCCCTCCCTTCTCCCCTCATTCCTCAGTCTCTCTCTCTTTCCTTTTTCTCTCCTTCCATTCCTTTGTATATAATTTTATCCCTTCTTTCTTTCCCCCAAGGATCAAGTTATGAATTATTTCTTTCCCGTGCTGATGATTGGAATGCACCAGCACACGGTGGGCAGTAGTGACAGAGTGGCCATTTACAGAGCATTCCCTAGCCTCATTTTGCCATCCATGTCTGTTCTACAGTTACAGGTAGGGATCCATTATTTCCTCTCCTTGAAAAAGGGGTCTATTTGTACTTGTGTGGCCTGTATTTAGTCCAAATTTTGGTCTGAATAATAGTGCCTTTAAAGCACTTGAAATCTTGGCCACAGGTCTTTTGCACATTAATAAAATATTCATCCCATTTGGCCTGACACCTCTGTCCTCCACGTCTGAGAAGAGGCATTGTTCAGGATATACCTTTGGGCAAAAGCCCTGTGCTGTCAGCTTCTGAGCCTTTGGAGTGGCAGAGCCTCCAGTCGCTGTGTTTCTTGGAGCTGTCTCTCACTTGGGATGTGAGCATGTCTGTTTTTAGCACTCACGTGAGCACAGTTAGTCAGTTCTGTCGTTTTCCCTATGTTGTGTCTCCATGGTCATTTTCCTTCCTTCTGTTCACTTCCCCCACAGTGTCCTTGCTCAATAATTTTCATTAATTGATTGACAGCTCTGATAGACCCAACTAACCTCCATCTCACTCTCATGTCTGTTTTTAAATAAGTACTTGTACGTCCAATGACCTTGTCGCCTCATCAGCTATCAGAAAATGAGCATGCAGATATGGAAAGAGCTGATTAGCAAAATAAGCAATAGATCTCATTTCTGGCTGAAGTCCACAGCGAGCAGTGACAATGAAACTTTGCCATTTTACATTTCTACGAGAATCGAAAAATGAAGAATCAGCAATAAACGGGTGATGCTGAATCTCACCAGCACCCATTCCAATGTCCTAGGAAACAAGCCCTGGCCCATTGCTTGCACACCTTGAAAGGGAGAGGAATAGGGAGGTGTGGGGTGTGTCCCTCAGCAGCCCCAGAAACAGAGGTTCTTCCTCATCACCCACATCTTCAGCCTCATTAAGCCCGAAAGGAAACAGTTAAGTTTGAGGGAATTTCTCATCTTAATGGAAAGACATGAGCAGCCTGCTTCTATTTAATCCTGTGTGTTTTCACCTTTTTTCCTGTGTATTCTTGATTTTGATATATGCTAAATGTATACTCCCTTCTGAGACATACTGTTCCCACATAACCAGCTCTACAACTCCCATCCAAAAACTAATAGGCAGGGAAATGCACTCCAGTCTCATCAGAATTCAAACACTTTCTTATGTATAACCAAACTAGGATAAAGAAGAGAACACCCTATCTCATATAAAACATGTGCTTTGTTCTGTTTTAAATCTGCTGATTTTTACCTAAGTTTATAATCATATCTATGAAAGAGAATGAATTGAGAAGTTACTAATTGTTGGTAATGACAAATCACATTTTTCACACTACCAAACAATGTCAAACCAATCCTACAAATGATAAAATTTGGAATTTAGTTGATAAGATGACTCATTTACCTTAATTTAATGCATATATACTGCATACCTTCCATTTCAAGGCCCTTGAACATAATTTTTAAATGACTTATATCAGGAAAGCTGATAAATGTGGATGTTTCTGAAGAAGAGAATAATGTGGAAATATAATACCTTCTATACTTTACACCAAGTTTTGGATGCTGGGAAGATTTAAATAACCAAAAAAACTATTTTGTTCATTGGTACGCTTGATTTATCTCATTCGGAGCTAAGAAAGCCCTGCCATAGAAGTAGCTCCTTTAAAAATTTGGATCTCAAGAGAGATAAATGCCGCGATCACATCAGCCCTCTTTTTAAGTCAAAGGAAGAGTTGCTAAGGTGTGCCAAAAGTATCATCTTAATGATGGCAAAGGTGTCTGGAATTTTCACAGTTTGGTTTTCCGATAATGTAAACTTTGTGTTAACAATGTATTGTATCTCTAAGCTAAATAGCTTGGATTAAAAATAAATTTGCCCCTCCAACATGTAATTCTCATTTGTCTGAAAATTAAATCCAAACTTTAAAAAGCAGGAATATCTGTGTGATACTGGCATTTGAAAAATGTTAATAAGCACCCTGTCTTCAAAGAGTAATTGTTTAAAATAGTGGATAACGATATGCAAAATGTTGGCCATGACTTACCCTAATTAAGTAAAACGATTACAAGACAAAATAGTGAAAATAAAAGTTCTCATTTTCATCTCATCATAACATCCACCACTTGCTTCCTTTTAAACCAAAATGAATGTGTTGTGGTCAGGATCACACACGTCAATTCCATGGCTTTAAAAGGAAACACACATTTTCAGTGGCATTTTGAAATGGACACATAGTTTTCTGAGATAAATCTTTTTCATTGCCACTTTGGAAAGGTTTAGTTTTTCTTCATGTAATTTTTTGCAACTGTACAAAACACTTTCATTAACCCAAGAATGGATTATTTGGAGTGCTAATTAATTGATTCTTCAAAATGCCAATTGACACACTCCCAGGGAAAACCTGATCTAAGCAACTATGTTAATCAAGCGATTGTACTTAGGGTTCTGTCTGAATATCAGACCATCTGAAATGAGAAGAACTTTGCCATTACTCGCCTGGCCCTCTCGTGGGCAGCTAATTAATATGAGCAGAATATGACAGTTGTACTTGTACGTTCACCGCGCTGCCTGACAATAACTCTATAAAATTACATTTCAGCTAAAGAATGGAAACAGTGTTAAATACCATTATTTGCCTTCCTTTGATGTCTCAGAGTCATTATGAAAGCAATTACAGCAGTTTCTCTGTCTGTATGTCTACGGGGTATTTATTATCTGTATCTGTCTGAATCCTTTGCCAGGTGGAGAATATATGGCATATTAAAGACAAGGGAATTCAGCCACAATTATCAGGATGGGAACAGAAGAAGAAACAAAATCGGAGTTTTGCAGATGATCCTGCTGGAAAACAGTAATTTAATATTAAAGCCTGGTGATCTGGGGAAAACTTGAAGACTCTTTTAATTTATTTAAATTTAAAAAAAAGAATCTCCAAGTTTACAAAGCTCATGAATCTAGGACAAAATTAATTAAAATCAATAGGGAAATGAAAAAATACAAAAACAAAGCAAAAAGAAAAAAGAAAAAACAACTCATGTCAGCAACAGAAAACATATTTTTTAATTTTAAGTGAATATTCTCTTTCAACAGGCCTTTTCCTAACCAAATGATGTAATCTACAAGATGGATATTTTGTTATCCCCGATTAAATCACCTATGGTGTTTTTTCATACATGGAAGGATGGATACCAAGAAGGATTCCGTTTTCAGGCCACCTCCAGGACTGTTTCCAGCCTGACTGGAATCTGGCACGATGCAGGCGCATCTCTGTGTCCTGGCTCAGTTCGGGATCCTTGGTATCAAAGATGCCTCCAGACTTCAAAGGACACTCCTGATTGACAAGCAAGGTCTGGCTGCTGACTGCCCCACAGAGGAATTTTTCTCTGAGGGTGGTGTCTGAGGACTGGCCTCTATATGATTCAATTCCAGGAATATTGATTGTGGGCTCCCCTATGTACTCTACATTCTGTGAATGCTGCGGAGAATGAGAGATGAAAAAGGCATAGGGATGAGGTCTCTGGCTTTGAGGGACTATGAGGAGGGAAAGAGACTGGCCACTTTTGAGTCAGGCTTTGGGTGAAATCTTTTACATGCACTCCCATGTTTCATCTGTATAACAACCAAGCAAGGTAGCTTCTGTCATCTCCATTTACAGATGAACAGACCACAGTGTAGGAGGGAGAGGCAGTTTGTCCAAAGTGATGCCATTGAGTGGCAGGGCTGTGCTTCAAGTTCAGCTTCCGGCTGGCTCCAGGTGTTTCTCTCTCTACTCATTCACACTCTTTCAAATGCTTAAAAGCATATTAGGGGCCAATAAGGGGCAGAGAGGGTACTATGTGTTCCTGCAGGTAGGAGGAGAGAGTCTAATCTAGATGCAGAAGATAGAAAGAAGATTCTCAGAGGAGTTTTGACCTGAAGAGGGTCTTACAGATAAGAAAAACTTTAGGGAAGGGACTTCCCCAACTTTTCTACCCTCTGGGGTTTTTAGCAAAGACAAAAATAATCTTGTATGTAGTGATGATGAAAGAGTTTGTGATTTGGAAGATACTACATAGAAATATGTGTTTATTTATGTTGCTATTCTGAAAAGCAATAGTATGAGACAGGCTGAAATATGAATAACTGAAGGTAATGGAGGGCATGGAAGATTTGGCTGGTTAGAATTAAGGATTCGTATTCCTGATGTGCTGTGCCCCTATGGCTTTGAATAGCGCTGGCATATGTGTCCTAGACACAGCACAGCACTTCTGGGGAAAATGAACAGATACAGAGATGATAGGTGGAGAAAA
Source organism: Cacajao melanocephalus (assembly GCA_963573385.1). Classification (NCBI taxonomy): domain Eukaryota; kingdom Metazoa; phylum Chordata; class Mammalia; order Primates; family Pitheciidae; genus Cacajao; species Cacajao melanocephalus. The sequence continues at coordinate 57,241 of CAUYLG010032605.1, read as the reverse complement.
CCTAAAATGCTCCACATACTACAACAAAGAGTTTGACAACCTCAACCGGAATGTATGATTCTTCTTTTTTCCTCCACCTTTTCCTTCTCCTCCTTCATCTGCTGCTTCTTCATTTTTGACAAGTGCATTAGAGAAGTGAACTCACTGTCCAGAATGAGGAGGATGCTCTGACAGTGCTCCTGCTACCAGCAGTTTCCAACTGGCACCTCTGTTTGCAAATAAAAATTGTTTCAACTCCTGCAAAAACAAAGTAGGCGGCTGCGACCTTTAGCAAAGGGCTTAACTGGATGAGGCTGCATGTAAACCTGAGATGGTAACTACTGCAGTAGAGAAAATATAAATATTTATTTAAAGAGAAGGCACCAAGAAGCATTTTATTTTTGTCCTACTGTCATTTGGTCTCAGCGGAGTTCATGGTGTCATTATGTACATTCTGGATCTGAATTGAAGTAGGCTTTCTGTTGTCTCCAGAAGAGAAAAAGTTACATATTTTTTTAATTATATGAGTTATAGAATATCTTCTCTATTTGGATTAATACATAGCAATCAAAGTACTAAGCACCTATGAGGGGAAAAATGGCAAGGGCAGTAGAGTGAGATCAAGCTGGGTTCAGAGTCCCTCAAAATTTGCTCATCTTAGTTCTCCTTCCTGAAATAGAAATGTCATTTGCCTCCTATGGTTACTCTGATGCTACAAGTGAAATAAAACATATAAATTATCTAGCACAGTATCTGGCACATAACAGGCACTCAATAAGTGCTATCGCTATTTGCCTTCATTTTTAAATTTGGCATACCAAATTTTATTTTGGTTAGAAATAGAAATTGATGGAAAAGCCACTGATAACAGTGAGAGTTAGAAACTGCTTTAAGTAATTTCAGCTTTTAAGAATGTGTTAAATGTTTCTTTCATCAGACCTTCAATTCTTCCCCTATATTCAATGATGACTTTTGTAGAGACAGCGTCTTGCTCTTTTGCCCAGGCTGGAGTGCAATGGTGCAATCTTGGCTCACTGCAACCTCTGCCTGTTGGGTTCAAGCGATTTTCCTGCCTCAGCCTTCTGAGTAGCTGGGATTACAGGTGCCTGCCACCATGCCTGGCTTCTTTTGGTATCTGTAGTAGAGACACGGTTTCACCATGTTGGCCAGGCTGGTCTTGATCTCCTGAGCTTCTGATCCACCTCTCTTGGCCTCCCAAAGTGCTGGGATTACAGGTGTGAGCCACCGTGCCTGGCCGATTTTTGTAGGTTTTATAGCTATTTAGTGTTTTTTCGGGAAAAAAATGAACCTTCCAAATATCTGAATCAGTCAAGATGGGCTAGGTAACAAGTGACCTCAAAAGTCTCAGTGTCTCTAGCAATAGTGGTTTGTTTCACACACCTGCGCCAGGGCCTGCTGTGGCTCTCTGCAGCCTCTGCTCTGTTGTCTTCTCTTGGGGACCTGGAATGTGTCTTGTCCCCTCACTATGTCAGAGAGGGAGAACGCCAGAGGGTCAGCGCAGCTAAATGCTTCAGCCTAAAAGTGACCCTGGTCACCTTTTCTCACAATTAATAAAACAGAGGTCATCCTGTGCCCCACCCAATGGCAAGATCTACCATTTTTTTCAGAAGAAGAGCTGGGAAACATGGTCACCTGCACTCCTGGATACCACAGTGGTCTTAGAGGACACGTGCTTCCAAGGCATTCTTATAAATGTCATTCGCTGAAGTCAAAATTTCACAGCAGAGCAGGGTGACTGCAAAATCAAATGAATCCTTTATGACTGTAAATGTGTCACCTAATGTTTTCCTTTCATTCATTAAGTATCAGATTGCCCTGATTTTCTAGTCAAGATAAAAGATTTTTTCCTTTGGGATGAGTTTTGTCAGGAGCATCAAGACTCCTGAGACTATTTGAAGTGTGAGTAGACCCCTTCGACATTGGCTGCCAGCTCAGCTAAAAACTCCTCTCTTGGCCATCACTAACACTCCCATGTGCTACCCTGATCAATAACTCTAGCTACAAAAAGCATCAAACATCTCAAAGACATCCCAAAGGCACAGGTCGCCAAAGGGAATAAAAAGGAAATGCCGCATATATTAATGTTCTTCTTAGGCCGCCCAGACATCCATGTAGGCCTGAGGCCTACAAGGGGCCAGTGGTGATTGGGATGCTTAAAATTATAGAGCTAGAACAACATTTCTTTATGAAATAGCTTTTTAAGCCTCTAGACAAAGGAATTTCAGTTCAAAGAGTGCCACTTTCCTGTTTTACAACCTGCATTTTCTGTCTTGGTGAGAAAGGACAAAAAAAAAAAAAAAAAGAAGAAGAAAAAAAGAAAGATACCAGGGATGCAGAAAATCATAATAACAATAACATTATTAAGATTGAATACAACACAACTATCTGATGTTGACAAGGGTGTGCAAGTAGCCTGCATTCTCATCCCTTGCTGGTGATAGTATAAATTGGGAAAACTCTTTCTTTAGGGCAATTTAGAAATATAGAGCAAAAGTTTAAAAATTTATGTTCTCTTTGACTCTGCAATTTTACTTTTAGGACTCCATCTTAAGGAAATAATCAGATCTATATCCAAATGCATGGTACACAGATTATCATCATATCATTATTTATAACAGTCAAGTAATAGAAATAAGCTAAATGTGGAAATAGGAATTTGATTAAGTAAATTGACATGTAGAATATGGATATACCATTATTATTAATAATTTGGGAGATTATTATGTGGAAAAGTGAGTTACAAAACAGTATTATAGTTTTTTGCTTATAATGCACATGTGGTCATATTTCTATTTAAACAGAGAAAACAGACAGAAACAAAACAAAGACCTCTAAAGACAGGAAATGTAAGATATGAGGTAAAATATAGCTAATCTGCTCTTCGTATTTTTTCTTGCACTTCTATATCATTTAAAAAAATATAAACTAAAAAAAATAAAATAAACCCTTAGCATGTCTCCTTAGAGTTACCAGGGTGTTTATATGTATATTTCTCATCTGCTATGCCAAAAAACATATGTAGAGTAGATCATTTGTCTCTATTTTCCAGGAGAGAAAGCTGAAGTGCAGAGATATTATGCAGTACCTTAAACTAGCTTTGTAGCCATAGCTGGTCTATGTAAAACTGCAATTAGAATTAGTGTCTAATGATACAAAACTAGGTAAACATGTAGTCTGTAAATTAATGGGAATGTATATCTAAAAGCAAACTGAAGCAGTTCAATGCTTAAAACATTTGTTTTATATTAGTTTATAAGTACTTTAATTTTAAAACATCAAATTTTGGTTAGCAAAAGCTATGTTGAGATATAAAATGTCTCTTTTTTTTTCTTTAAGGGTAAAGATGTTGTTAGACTCAGGAGATAGGAAGGAATTGTTAATATATCACATTTTTTTTAGAAGGAACACATTCTGACATTTGTTAATTAAACTTTTCTTAAGGTTTAATGCATTGTCAAGATAGGACATATTTTCAGGGAAGCCTTGTGATCTTACCAAGCTTTAAAATAATCCAAAAGCTAGTTCTGACATTCTACCTAATGTAGATGAAAAGGTATTTTAAGCTCATGCAAATCTAAAGAAACAGGAAAATTTGATTCATCTCATTAATTAGTAGGTAACAACATAATGAGAGAGAAACATTGTTTATTTTCTTCTAACAGGATGATTAATGCAGGTTTAAAAACATTTTTGCTTTTATAAAATTAATACTGTTTAATTATATGAAATTAAAATGTTACCACACAATATGGTTCACTTGGTACAGATGTGGCTAAAGGTCATAATGTATAGCCAAGATCACCTTGTACACTTTCCAATATTGAATAAACATGACAATTTTAAATTATAAATGCTGACAATATTTAAGAGGTTTCTCATCTCTATTAATTTTAGTGTACTAATCTTCTCTCTGGAGACTACTAGTTTTCCTGGGGTCATAATTCTGTACGATAAAATGAATGGAGACAAACGTGAGGTTAAACCCCACACACTGGACATTATAGGATTACAGCAAAGGTGTTATCTGAATCCACGCTTACTATAGCATGAGTAAATGTAATTAGTGTGGAGCGGCTTGTTGGGAAAGTGACAAAACACGATTTGCTCAGCCTGACAGAGAATCTGAGAAACATACGCCTTTGGTCACTTTCTAGAAAGGAGTGTGGTAAGTGGCATGAAAAGAGTGTGAAAGGCTAGGCACAGTGGCTCACACCTGTAATCCAAGGTGGGTGGATCACAAGGTCAAGAGATTGAGACTAGCCTGACCAACATGGTGAAACCCCGTCTCTACTAAAAATACAAAAATTAGCTGGGCTTGGTGGCCCGCGCCTATAGTCCTGGCTACTCGGGAGGCGGACACAGGAGAATCCCTTGAACCTGGGAGGCAGAGGTTGCAGTGACCTGAGATAGTGCCCCTGCACTCCAGCCTGGGCGACAGAGCAAGACTCTGTCTCAAGGAAAAAAAAAAAAAAAGAAAGAAAGAAAGAAAGAAAGAAAAAGAAAAAAAACAAAACAAACAAAAAAAGAGTGTGAAAGAGTGGAAAGCATGAGCTGTGGAAATCAGCAGAGCTTCTCAGCCACAGGGTCTTCGGTTAATGTCCCAGTCTCCCAGCCTCACTTTCCTCCTAAGAAATAATATAGACTGCACCAGGTCTTTTCAATACGTGATGCTGATAATTTATATAAAGAAAATGTCATAGTAAAGGTCTTTTATACATGTTAGTTTCCTTCCCTCTCTCTTCCCCTCTTAGCAAAACATTAGACTATTAGGATTCCAACATCAGGCATGGTGGCTATATCCATCCAAATATGAGATGCACCAGGAAGACCATCTAAACTAGAATGAAATGTTGTTCTGAGTTGACAACTAAAAATAGATAGAACAAATGTCATAAAACTTCTGGGTATTTTATGTAATGATGGGTATTTTTTAGAGATAAAAATGGAATGAGGAGAGATCTAATAATAAATTCTCCATATTTAAATCATTAAACAGAAATTTGACTTGGGTTTGGTTCTTTGAAAAAATTATAAAAATAAGACATGGTTTATGTACTCTCTAGAGTCAATTCTGACTCCACAGTGAAAGCAAACTTTTAGAAAAAAAATATTGAATTCAAATTCTAAATGAAATAAAATATTTAGTTGAAATCTCTGGTTTGTGATTATATTAATGTTGCAGTGTCTACATTACTAAAGAAAATGAGTTCCAATAATTGAGTTGTTATGGGGAATGGTCTTGCTATCACGTTCACGAATGCCTGAGTCTAATCAGTTGCAACACTGAGGTCAGCCTGGACTCCAGGCATCATACGACATACTGTAGATAAAAAGATGAATAAAACTTGAACTTTGTCTTCAGCTCGCTAAATAAAATTTACTTGGCTTACTTCTCAACGTCTAAAGTACTTTCATATGTCTTTTGTTAACAATCATGTATGCCAGTTATTATTGTCATTAATTTCCATCTTAAGAAATATGAAACTAGGGATCAAAAAACTAACGCCTAAATTTATTCAGGAACTACTTACTGGTTGACAGAAGCTCAAGAGATAGGCAATACATGGTTCTTGATTGAATTCCCCACCAATTAAAAAAAAAGTAAACATGCAAGAAGAAAGTGAGAACATAGAAAGTCTGGCTATTGATGGATTGTGAATTCTAGAGGGTTGAATGGAAAGGTTTAAGCAGTGGGGAAGGGCGAAAGAAGAGGCAGTGGAGGGAACAGGCAGGGGTTCATGATGGTCAGAGTGTGAGAGACAAGGAGTAGGTGAGCCATGGGTCTGAGCCTTGTGGTGTCGAAGGACGTGAAATAAAGGGCAAAGTGAGAGAGGGCCAAGTGGACTCAAGGCAGATATGGTGAAGAAGCTGCAAAGATAAAGTAACATTATTGGGACATGGAGGACACGCGAATATGTACTTTATAAGTAGATTTAAGAGAGAGAGAATGCACATGCAAAGGAATTACATTGTTAATAGTCCCTAAATCTTGGTGAAGCCTGTATAAGTATTAATCGTTCTGTTTGTATAACTTTTAGGTAAATTTGAAATTTTTGTTTTGAGACAGGGTCTCACTATGTTGCCCCGGTTGGAGTGCAGCAGCTGTTCACAGGTGCAATCATTGCACCATACGGCCTCGAACTCCTGGGCTCAAAAGATCCTCCTGCCTCAGCCTTGTAAGTATGCTGGGACTACAGGCGTGCACCACTGCACATGACACTGCACCTATTTTTGCACCTGGCTTGAAATGTTTTAACATAAAAATTTAGGAGACAATGTGAGCTTTTATTGAGTCTGGACCTGGGCTAGACATAAAGCAGAACCTGCATTCAATCTCAGAAGTGACCAGCAATTAACCTCTCTAAACTTCTGTACTTCCCCAAGCTGCCTGTTTCCTCCATAGAACTCTGTGAAAGGAAGGCAGAGTCTTGCTTGCAGAATGAGTTGTGCTGACTTACCCAGCCAAACCCCACAATTGTGTAAGCCTATTATTTGAATAAAATAATCTGTCATCTATCCATCCATCCATCTATCTATCTACCTATCATTTATCTACCTTACTGGTTCTGTATTTTCTGGAAAGCCCTAATTGGCCTAATTAATATACTGTCATTTGCAAAATTGAAAAAGGCATCATCTGGATTCATCAAGCACTTGGTATATATAACTCCTAAATGACTTATTGTTTTTTTGACTTTATTAGAGCGTATGCTCAGACATGAGGCAGAAAAGAGAAAGGGGAGGGAGAGAAATTCCCTTACTCTCTGAGAAGTTCCCATGCTTGCCTAATAAGAAAGCCCAACTAAGCTGGTTTTCTTATTAGGCAAGCATGGGAACTGACACCAGGAGTTGGGTGTGTAGGCTGGACTGGGCACAGCCAGTGATGGGCGGTGGGGGGGGGGTTGGGGGGGCGGGGTAGGGTAAGCAGGTTGGCATTATCTGGTTGTTATTGTTACCTTAAATATTGGGCCACCTGGTGGTCTGGTCAGAAGCAACAAGGCTGTAAATGAATTGTTCAGAATTATTTCCCAAGGTGGGACATTCCATGACCTTGGTTACCTCCTAAGGCCAGTTCCTGGAATTCTTAGCAGTGAGGTAGACCTGTGGGTTTTGTGATCAGTGGGAGTCCATAGAAGAATGCTCTAGTGGTGATGAGCTGAAGCAAGCCCCATCCCTACTCTGTCTCAATTGGATGAAGTCCTCCCAGATTATCCAAGATAATCTTCATCAGAGTTCAACTTAGTGCAGACATTAAACACATCTGCAAAATCTACATCTCGGCCACATGTAGATCCACGTTCGATTGAATAACAAGGTAATACAGCCTATCCCAAGTGACACATAAAGCTAATCATCCCTATAAGAAAAGGAAGACTTGAGCTGGACCTGAAGGATAATTAGGAGACAAGATAGGGACTGGCACGGCAGTGAGCAGGAGCGGCGGAATGTCCCATGCGGCTTGCAGCTTGTGAAGAACTTGGTCATAGGCAGGTTCTAGAAAGACTGATCTGAGGAAAGTGTGGAGAGTGATGCGAGAGTAGGTTTAGAAGAGCTGATAGTCCCAGCTCAAACACTGGCAGTGAGAACAGGGAAGAGGGATGCCGTGGGGAAGATCTAGAGATATGGAAGATGCCTACGCCATAGGCCACCGTGTCAGTCGCTGCTCATCGATCTCTACACTCTTTTTGTCTCTCCCTGGTCTTGATGTTGACGTTTTTTTCAGCATCATACTCTGATCAGCCATCACCATTGTGAAGAATCTCCAGTAGGCGAGGCGACAGACATGGCAACGTGGTGGCCAGGGTTATGCAGAGTGCATTGAATCTAGCACACTGGCACATACAAGCTTAAGCCACACACAACTCTGTGTGCCTGTCCCTGCACCAGCATGCACACATGCACACACACACACATACAAACATACACACACACACACACACACGAGAATTTTTGACTACAAAAGCTAATTCACTCACATTCATCTCACCTGGAAACTTGTGCAGTTGGAGATTCAGAAATCGCTTTTAAGACTTTAGCCTGTGAATCAGTAACTAGAAACCTAGCCCATACATCTCTCTGAACAAAATGGAAATGGAATAGTGTGGCATAAAGGTGCGTAGAGACAGTAGGCTGGTAAATATTTCAAATCTCAGTTCTATTCCCACAACAATTTCTAGAGCCTTACCTAGGCAGAGAGTGAAATTCCTCTTTGATCAGCGTGATGAGATTTGTCTTTTTCCAGTGTTTTTGCAACAACTGCCACTCGTGATGGGTTGCTTCAAGATCTATAATAGTCCCTGAATCTGAAATTCATGAAGCGCCCTCAAGATCAGCCTTGTGTGTACTGAGTCTTAACTCTGCCCTAGTAGGCACACTGGTTCTTAAATCCCCTTCTGAACACATGCATGCCTGTCTCACAGCCCTCATCCCTCTCATTTTTCTCCCTGAGCACACCAGGATTGCCCCTCAGCTTGCTTTCAGCTCCTTTCACCTGTAATTTCAGGGAAAAAAAATCAATTATCTGGTATGTGGCATCTGAAATTATTTTATTCAGAAAAGCTCATGCTGGGCATCTGTGCCAAGCTCTGAGCTAAGCTCCAAGGATCCAGAAATATATGAGAAACAGTGTCTTGCCCTCCAGAAGCTCTAGAGAAACAGAAATGAGACAATGAAAAGAGCCTAGCATTGGTCTTCAATAAAGGGGAAAAAGTCAATAATTGGAGTTTGGCCTTGAGTAGACATCCAGAATACAGCATTCCAGGACTAGCATCACATACTAGGCTGAGGATGGGTCTCTCTTGGGAGTAGCACATAAGTGGGATAGGGGGCTGTGGCACTGGTAGGACATAAACTTCAAAGACCAGGAAGACTTGAGCTGGGTCTGATACAGAGCCATCTGATTGCCCTTTCCAGTTGAGTGCCTGGTGATAAGGGGAAAAGGGAAAGAGACCAGTTCCCTGGGCTCTTAGCTGACTCCATGATGGCCAATGGAAGAGCTTTGGGTTAGGAACACCATTGAAAATTGGGGCCAGGAATATGGGTGAAATGAGACACTTCTTCTCCTTATCTTCTGAATCAGTGAAGAAGCAGATGGCCCCCTTCACCTCTGAACCCTTTGGATCTTTCCTTGAGAACAGTTCTTCACTATGAACAAAAGAAAAAGAGAATGATTAGAGGCAGAATGGCACACAGAGAAAGACATCTCAGATGACGGAGAGGAAAACAGAGAGAATGGGTGAGAAGAACAGTGATCCCTAAACGTTCTCTCTGCATATACACAGAGTAAAGATTATCTGGAGTACGCATGTGGGTACATGAGTGATTGTCCAAGGCCCATCCAGCCACTCTGGGGAGAGCATGCATCATTATCGTCACACACCTGTAACCCATGCTGACTGAGGAGCTGGAGGATGATGCTGCCAAGCCAAAGGGACAACAGGAGAGAAGCTGTGATCAAAGGCAAAAATAGAGACAAAGGACAGGAGGCTACCTAGGATAAGAAAGGCCAGAGTGAACTTACAGAGGCTGTAGGAAGGGAGGAGGCTCAGTAGTGGGCAGCTGACTATGCTTTGAGCTCTCACTGAAGAGGCTCCTCCCGTTTACAGTTCTTAAAGGAGACTAGGTGCCATCTCAGGAAAAGGGAGCCATAAGTAAATACGCACGAGCAGCACTTGGAAGTGAGGAAGGGGGTAACGAAGGCACTGGAGAGGCTGCAGTCTGGATCTCCTAACAAATGAATGAGGTCCTGCCTCATCCCTCCCACCATCCCTGTCAGCAGCCATCCAGGTTGAGGCAATGGGAAGGGAGGAAGTCAAGAAACTGGAGTGTTAGCTTTTGAGGCACGGACTCAGCCCTGCCACCGATTTACCTTCCTTTACAGGTCACACTGGGCCTGTGAGGCCTCCCATGCTACCCTTGAAAGGCCTCCAGCTGCAGGGACATGTCGTGGCTTCTGGGAACGATTGGGACAAGATTCTGCAGGAGAGAACACAGGGGTATCAGGATATCCCCTTCGCATCAGGACCCCACTTGGAATGAGAGTCTTGTGGTCCAGCCTCATGGACTTGGATTTTGAAAAAAGCTCATCTCTGGCTTGAGTGGGCAGTGCCTCAGGGCTGAGATCTCTCCAAGCCCATCTGAGAAATCTGGAGTGTTTTTAGCTCCTTTCTCCAACCCTTCCAGCCAGCCCAAGTGCACAGGGCCTGCTCCTCTGCCCTTACCATCTGCCTCTCACGCCCGGCCCCAGCCACTGGTCTGAAGGGGCTCTGATAACTCACCTTAAGAGACTTAGAAATGCCATTGCTTCATAACTGTCTTCTCACAACGAAATGATAGCTTAAGAGGAGCCAGACCTACATCTGGGGTTGTAAACTGCAGGGGTGGAGTATCACATGTCGAGGAAAAGGCAGCCTCTGGAAAGAGGGAGCAGTTTCTTGGCAGAAGCAGATTTCCTGGGCCCCTGACATCCCATCCAAGGCCACTCCTCATGCCTTTCCTTCCCTGAAGCTCAGCCTGCCACGAAGGATGAGGAACCCAGAAAGACACACAAGTGGATTCCTGGGCTTAATGGAGATGGAGCAGCCTGGTCTGAAGAGGATGATGCCTGGGCTGACCATTTAGAAGCCCCTTCTTCAGGAGAGTCCTGCACTTAGGAACTACATGGGAGAAGTGAACTGGGTGCTCTACAGAGCAACTGCCAGCACACGCTCAGAACCCTGTGGGCTGCCCTGGAAGCTCCAACAGACACAACGGGCACAACTGCCACTGGGTGGGTGGGGGAGAGGTGGCAGCCTGGGCAGCCAACGGTCCCTGCCTCCTACAAACTGTCCTGCACACCTGGGGGAGGCAGTAGCTCTGGGGTCTGCAGGGGGGCACCTCATGGTTCACAACTCTCCTAGAAGCGAAAAGGGATTCAAAGAGACCCACTTGATAACTTGTCAGGCTGCATACCTGTGAGGCTTCCTCCTTTAGTAGATTCTTGAATTTGTTTATCTATATACAAATAGAAACAAGTATACATATACAACATACAGGGTGGCTGCGGGTTTGCCACAGCAAGGCAGTGGGTAAGGGTGATGGGTGTGCAGTGGTGGACTCTGGGACTCCCCAAGGGGCTCCCCCACTGAACACAGAGCTGGAGCCTTTGGGCGGGTGACTAGGGCAAAAGGGAAGAAGGGCAAGGCAGAAGCCAGGGTGGCAAGGATACAAGGCCTTGTCTACTAAGTCCTGCTCTCCCATGTAGGCCATCACCCCTGATCTGTCTGAGCCTCAGTTTCTATGAAAGGAAAATGGGTCATCAAGAGACAGATACACAGGAGAAAAGAAGAAACTGTGAGGGCAAAGTGTCCTGGGTGAATGGAGGGAATGGAAAAAGTTGCAGAGATTAAGTAGAATTACAGACAGGAGAGAGCCCTTGGTGACATAGGGACAGGAACGCTAAAAGAGAGGGCAAGTGATGGAAAGCCAAGAAGAGTAGGGGTGAGGAAGAGGAAGGAGAGGGTAGAGCGGTGGGGACTCAGAAGAGGTAAAATCAAGAACCAGGGCCGAAATGCAGAAGAAACAGCCTACTGGACCAGCCAGGGTTGGCAGGATGGCTCTGGGACCTGCAAGCATTTTCTTTTTGTTCCAGTTGGAGGCAGGAGACAGCGAGAGAAGGAGGCCAGCCAAGGCAGGACGGGAAGCCCAAAGTGCTCTTCTCCTGTCCGCTCATCACCTCTTCCTTCAACCCTCCAAGAAGCTTTGCCCAAGGAACAAGGGAACTGAACCCAGGAAACTGAAGTAGAGGGATGGGGACTGGGCATCCTTTTCAGAGAGAAATGATAGCTTAACAGTGATCAGCTGAATGGCCAGGAAACACCCCCATAATGGTGGAGGGTTGAGCATCCAGTACCTTAGTCCAGGGGAAGGGGGCAGGTTTTAGGACTTCCTGGACTCTTCAGACTCTAGCCTAGGTCTCCCCTCCAGGGAAGCTCATGGGGAGCCCAGGTGTGAGGAAGACTCAGAAATGGCTCCCAGGTGGAGGAGATTGAACTTCCTCCTCTGGGAAGGCTTCCTGAAGCCTTGTGGGCACAGCACAGAGTAGGCAGGAGAGGGGGTGCCAAGACATGACCCCCTCTCCAAGAGCCTCTGTGAGGCTGCTCCCAAAATCCTAGCAGAAGCACCTCCAGTTTTCCTTCCTCCAACCCCAGGGGGTGGGGGTAGGGGGAACTCCCCTCAGGCCCAGAGAACCCCTCACACAGTCCTTCTGCTGGCTAGCTCTGCTATCTCAGGTGCCCTGGGTGGAGACAAGGCCGTAACTGGAGTTGAAAACCAGAATCAGACATCTGTGGAAGAAGTGTAATCTCAAGGAAGGAAATGAATGGCTTCCCACATTGCTCAGTGCTCCCCTACCCAGCAGGAGGAGATGGATGTAGGATTTCTCTTCTGGGAGGGCTCTGGAGTATCTAACTGTGGTATTGCTGATGTATCATGCTCACACATGTAGAGAACCGTCAGTAAAGGGTTTTGTGGGGAAGGTCCATTAAAAGCCTTTCTATGTAAATCAAAGTTTAACAGACCCAACTGGCGGGCATCCTGGCAGGTGTGGTGCCCTGGCCAGGACACCACTCACTTCCCTTTTCATTTCCCTATTGCCAGTCTCCTCTAATATTTGTTCAGGAATTCACCCATCCGTACGCTCATTGCTTTATCAAATATTTGTTGAGCTTTGCTGGGCAGCAAGGATACAAAAATGAATGAGACAAAGTTCCTGCATTCAAGTACCTTCCTGGGTAGTGGGAAAGGGCAGATTGACATGCTGAGAACGAAGAGATAAATACAGGGTACAGGTGGATGGCTAAGGTAGGCACACCCCTTAGTTCCTGCTCTCATAGGTAAATGCAGCTAATGAGAGGAAGCCAACGTCCAAAAATACTCCAGTCAGGAAATAGTGAGTGTTCCCTGTGACCAGGCACATAGGAAGTTGGAAATCAGAAAGTTCTTTGCCCACTCAGGAATTTATAGTCTAAAACCAAAATGCTCATGTCTATTATCAGGGTCTTTTTCCTGGGCAGCACTGATGTTGGGGAAAAGAAAACTACGTGGTAACTTAGGATACAGTGGGAAAATGCCGCCAGATGCTGGAGACCTCAGGTCTGAAGGTGTTCTGATGGCCATATGAGCTTATCAGGGATGTGGTTCAGAGGCTTCCTAAGACCGACCAGCTCAGGACTCGGGGGGATGGGGAGAAGGGAACTCCCAGGATCCAGGTTTTGGGAATGTCAGTGCTACAGGGGACAGGCTTGTGCCTAGAAGCTGCCTGCCTCCTTGGTGTCCCCAGTTGAAAGGCAGAGGCCGAGGGGCTGGTCCCAAGAAGATGGGGACAGCTCAGATGATGGTCAATGGAGTCTTGGGGGAGATCCTGGGGGAGGGGGTGCCGTGAAGAGAGGGATTGAGGCTGGAGTATCACCAATATGGTGCTTCCTCGACACCAGAAAGCTGGGCCTGGGGAGGAGGAAAGAGGAAGATGTCTCAGCTTGAACAAGGGGCGGCTGCCTGCTCCCTGCTGCCCCTGTTTTGGGCCATGGCTGCTGGGGATTGCATCGAAAAAAAGGACTATTTTGTCAGTCTTAACTGCTCACAGGTCTCACAACTCAGGAGAGACAGATGGGCAGAAACAGAGAAGGAAATGCTGAAGATATATCTGAAGAACGAGAGACAGCACAGCAGGAGCAGAGCAAATAGGATGAAAAAACGTCATGGTGTCAAAAGAGGAGAAAGGACAGAAGAAGAAAGTGTCCTTTAGGGGAAGAGAGTCAGGGTGAGGTCAGGACAAGGAGAAGTGCAGGATGAGGTGACTGGCTGGAGCTCACCCAAAGAGGATGGAGCCTGAAGGCTTCAGGGATGTGGGCTGTGCTTTCTCACACTGCTCCTAACTCTAGGGATGTGGCTCTCTTGGGGATAGAATCCAGATGAACAGAAACAGAGGTGGCCAAGGCAAGAAGCCAGAGGCTGAGGGGTGCCCAGCTGCCCACCTCCCTTGGGGAAAACCTCATCCCTGGTTTACGAGTAGTGCCTCAGAACTGGCCTGTGTCCCAAGCCCGTGCGGGCAACAGGGCACGTGTTTTTGAGCCTCTCTCCCACCGTCCAGCCGTATCCAGGTGTCTCTGGGGAGGATTCTTGGAGCTTCCCCCAACTGTCAAAGAGGCCCTCCCACAGCTGCTCTGCCTGACCAGGTGGGCACCGTTGACTGAGGAGAAGAGTGCTCACAACCTTATACCTTTTTTCTTTGTTCTCTCAAAAAGATCTGCATCTTAACTACAGCCTGTTTCCCACGGAGAGCAACATGACTGCATAGGTGATGTCAAGGAGAGAAAGGACTATTGAGGGCTGAGGGGTGGGAGCATGGGTCCTGGATCCCCCTCACATTCCCCTGGAGCTCTGGCAGCCCTGGGGGGCTCAGTTCTGAGGAGGAGGCAAGGGGCCCTGGCTCAGCCCTGGGCAGGCGGGCTGGGAAACAGGTGGCCCTTCCTCCGGGGTGAGACTGGGCTGCCCTGTGGACAGAAATTACAGGGAAAAGCAGTTGCGTGACATGCACCCAAAGTCGGTCCCCAGGAAGCCCAACCATGGAGAGTCAGTGCTACCACATGGCCCTCTCTGTACCCCTAGAACCCATGGATAAGGGAGGAGGGCTGGCCCTGGACACAGGAGATCCCTCAAGTGGAGTGAGGCTCCCCAGCTTCTCTTGCCAGGGAGCTCTGCCTACGACAGGGCCCTCCAGAGAGACCAGAGCTGAAATATGGTCCAAGCTCTCCTGTGGCAGTTGAGGTTGAAAAAAAAGAGCGTCCTAGGACAAGATTGGGGTGCCTGAAAAATGGTCAAATCACAGTTCAGTTCAAGAAGCAAGCAGCAGCCTGCTCCAGGAGGGTTGCTCTTCAGCCTGGCTCCCAAGGTAGTTTGCTCTGGATCAGCTGCTTTGAGTATTTGAGCCGTGAGTGACCTACCACTTTCAGGATGTCTTGGACCCCAAGCAAAGGTCTCACCGAAGCTGCCACTCATGACTTGCCTGTATACATGGCACCAAAACAAGCAATGCTGGGGCCTGTTTTCTTTCCCTGTCTCAACCCACCACAACCCACACTCATATCACCATTCACTCATGTATTGCTCACCGAACAGCTATTAACTTGGCCTTGATATGAGACATAAAATAGTGAGTGGCACACACATAGTCCCTAACTTCAAGTTGCTCACTGCATCCTGGGGAAAGATACAGTCCTCATGGGAGTGGACATTGGATATGGTCACTGGGGCCTTCCTTAGATTCAGATATCAAGCCCCTATAGCCTATCTCTTCTACTGTACCTCATAGGGAACCAAAATAACTTTAGATTGCAAAAGTAGCTTAAATGTCACTAGAAAACCACTTCAATTAGAAAATAGTTTAGGGGTGGCAAGGAGTGAGCAGGCCTCCGCCCATCAAAGTCTCATAGTCTTAAAGGAGATGGTACTTTGTGTGACTAAAGTCCCATAGTCCGCCTTTATGCCATACTAACATTTTAAAGACCAGGAGAAATCTTTGGGGCTACATGTCCAATGTGGAGAACGCCCTGAAATTTGGGAAACTCCGTCTCTTAGGAGTTCTGAGGATGCTATATGGGCTTATCAGGAACAAGGGTCAGAGACTTCCTGTGACCAGCACAGGACTGGACGAGGGGGAGCAAGGAAGCCCCAAGATCCAGGTTTTGGGGATATCGGTGCTACAGGGGCTGGGCTTGTGTCTGGAAGCTGCCTCCTTTTGTGTTCCCAATTGAAGGACAGAGGATGAAGAGCTGCCCTTCAGAAGATGGGACAGCTCAGATGATGGCCAATGGGAGTCTCAGGGGCTCCTGACGGGGGCCAAGAGAAGCTGGGGTGAGGCTGGAGTATCATTTAGATGGTATTTACTTGTGATCAGAAAGTCCAGAACTGGGGAATAAGTAAATGGTAAATTTTGTAACACATGTCTTTCACTGCAATCTTTTAGATATGGCACAGGGAGGAGAGAGGGCGTCCTCCCTTCAGCTTTGAGGATGGATAGGAGACATGTGGGTCCAGAACCCTCCCTGCTGTCACTCTTTGCAGGGCCCCAACACATTCTTTACAAATGGGGAATGCTAGAGGAGGGCATTTTCATCTAACTCCAATGCCTAGAGACCTGGGGACCCTGGAGAGACACAGACAGAGGTTATTGTGGTTACATTTGTGGACTGAGACAGAGGGAGATAAAGCCACCCTGAGAGAGAGACAGAACAAAGACAGTGGTGGGGAAGATATGATCAGAGACAATAATAGAGACAGTAAAGGTGGAAACAAGGCACCCAGAGGGGCAGAGAGCCACAGCCATCAGGGGAGAGAGAAAGACAGAGACCAAAATATGAAGTCAGTGGTCATAGTGAGCCTTAGGCTGGCTGCTTTCCAGGGGAAGAGTCAAATTCCTCTGATTTTCATGGTTTAAAGAGACAGAAATTGAGTCATGAGAGATTTTCATTGGAGGAAGGAAAAGGGATGGGCAGGTCTGTCTTGGGATAGAACCAGCAGTATTCCCTGTGATTTCGAGACGTAAGGTACTTGCCTTATCTAGAGTGGCTCATCTTCTTGGCCACCAATTGTCTTGCTACCTTCTGGCCAGGTGTAGGACCCAAATTAACTAAGAGGACTGAAGAGAAGAGAAGAGAGAAAGAAGCGCGAGAGCAGAGGCCTGGCTGGGTATGACAGTGCTACTATCCTCTGAGTCAAGCAATTCGCAAAGCCGCCAGGTTAGCTGAACCTTGGCCCCATATGTAGGGATTACTTGTTGAGGAAATATCCAGACAGAGGATGGCGATGGCACATAGGGTCCGCAGGACAGCTGCTTGACCTTTCCAGACTCAACTCCTGCTGCTGCCCTCATTCGCTGCCCCTCGGCAGCCAGAGACCCACAGCCTTGCCCTGCAGGCTCTGGACAGCTTTGGTCACAGCTCACCTCCAGCCTGGATGGGCCTGGCAGACGGTTCCATGCTTGTGTGGGAAGTCTCCCTCCTTCTTACCCATTAGTCCTTCCTCCTCCTATCTGGTCTGTCCTTTCCAAAGAGCCCTAAACTTTCTCAAAAGCAGAAACGTGAAGGTATATGGATGAGTTTCTTTTCCAGAGAAAGCTTTTCCTTAGTAGTGGCCATTTCTTAATGAAATGAAGAAGATACAGGGTCAAGAACTGGCTTCTTTTCACAAAGTGGGTGGTTATTCATGGTCAGGCGATTTCCTGACTTCTGCGAAAGCCCAACCCAAATGTTTCTCACTTTATTCCCTTCCAAATCCTAGGCAGCCTTGGGAAACCTTCTAAGCGGGTCCCAGGTAGAACACTTGTAGAAGGAGAACAGTCTAAGATGGGGATTCAGAGAAGCAGAAGACTACTTAGGAATGTCCAAATCACAATAATTTAAAAAGCAAAATATCCTGTCCTGTAGTCTTGGGCCCAGGACTAGTCTGGTTCTGACAGGCTTTTTCTTCATCAGTGGCCTCTGACTCCAGTTAACTTCCTGTAGGATAGTCCACACATTTCATTGATGAATTTGCAAAGTTAGAGAAGGATCTGAGTCCTCGCCTTGTGAGAACCTCCTGCCTGCAGTAGGCTCCCAGTCTGAAGGGGGCATACAGTCAAGTGTGTAATCCTGTGGCCCCATGTTAAATGCAATATCGTGTCCCTTATGCCCTGATCCCTAGGAGAGTCACCAAGGCAGCCATAGTAAAAGACTGCAAGGCCTGGCAACCTCTTTAATGGAAATGCCTTTGGAGAGTCGATCCTCAGAGTAGTGCATGGCAATGAAATAGGCTCTCACTCCACAGAGGGCAGGGCTTTTCCGAGAGAGAAATACAGTGCTTGTTGGATCAGGAACTCTTTGCTATTTCCAGGTGGAGACTAGAAAACCAAGAGAAGGGAAGTGATAGATCAGGAGTTTGTCTTTTGTGAACCATCCCTTTCTAGTCTATGGAGCCTTCCTTCCAAGAAGGAAAGAAGGCAGCAATGAGAGCATCTGGCTAAAGAGCTCAAACTCAAGCGACAGGCCAGGTAAAGGAGGTTGTTTTGCCCTGCCTGGAACATCCATGAGCCTTTCTTGCTTCATGGTACCTATTTTGTCATGCTGTAGATAATTAAAAATTTTAATGTAGACCAACACAGATGCATCCTGCATTCTGCTCTTGCTAGGATATGCAGGATGTGGTGCAGCAAGGGAAAGTATAGAAAGCAAGAGCAGAAAAGAGCAACAGAGTCCTGAAGAGAACAGGCATGGAGTGCAGGGGAGGAGAGGGGAAGGGGAGGGGAAGGGGAGGGGAAGGAAGAAGAAGGGAGGCGAAGGGGAAGGAAAGGGAGGAGAGGGAGGATTTGGGGTCTGGGGAGTCAGAGCTGGGTCAAGGGCATGGGGATCCAGGAGCTTTTGTCCGGGAATGCATACCTTGGTCCAATCTTGCTTTGGAAAGAGAACTATGATGGGAATTAAAGACCATGATGGTCAGAGGCACTTGGGAACAAATCACTGTCTGACTTGCCTGTTCCCCCTTCTGATCCTCAGCATAAGTTTCTGAAGGAGAGGAACTCCATTTGGAATGAGCCCCAGTAAGGCTGCCTAAGGGAAGAGGAAAGGAAAAGATGGCATTTTGCCAGAGGGAGGGACTGCGGCTTGCTCCCAGTTAGCTCCTCAACAACTCACACTTTGGAAAGTGTATGTAGGTTGGAGGCCAGGATGTGGGGCAGAGAGAGAGGGCTGTGGTTAGGGGAATGGCTAGTGGTTAAAGGAATTCAAGTCCTTGTGAGGCCAGTGGCTAGGCTTCCATCCTCCAGTTGTTCCCTTGAGGTCTTCATCCTTATCTGGTTCGAAGCCAGGCCATATCCCAGATTTGGCACTGAAGAGAATTATTAGATTGACCTAAGCCCACAAACTCTCCCTTCAAAATAGCCATTCCCAAAACTAAAGGATTTGGGCCTGGGGCCCTGTTGCCCCCATGAAGAACAATAATTAGGGCCAAGTGTTGAGGTTTTTTTTCACTCCTAGAAGGGATGTACATGAATCCAGGAAGGAGGGTGAGCTGCTTGCCCCAAGGTGGGAGGAAGAATGGCTTTCCAACAATAGCTTTTCCATAACCCCATTTCTGTGTTGTAGGAAGTTATCAAATAACTTACTAGCAGAGCTTCCTTAAGAAAGACATGGCAAAGTTAGGCTGTTAATTGTGCCTTGACTAGTGCCTTGGGAGGCTGAGGCAGGTGGATTGTCTGAACCCAGGAGTTTGACACCAGCCTGGGCAACACGGTGAAACCCCATCTCTACTAATATACAAAAAAAAATTATAGCCGGGCATAGTGACATGTGCCTGTAATCCCAGCTACTTGGGAGGCTGAGGCAGGAGAATTGCTAGAACCTGGGAGGCGGAGGTGGCAGTGAGCCAAGATTGTGCCACTGCACTCCAGCCTGGGTGACAGAGTGAGGCTCTGTCTCCAAAAAAAAAAAAAAAAAAAGAAAAGAAAAAAGAGGGCCTTGTTCTGGTGGCCCAAACCACCAGTCATCACCCTTTTATCTCATTTTTCTCTTTCCTTGAGATTACTCCCCGCCTTCTGGTCCTTGGCTTTGATCACTCCCAATTCATTTCTAGCCAACTCCTTTGGACTGATTCTTGTGTCAGGACTTAACTCATACTGAGCCCTGGGTTCTCAGGGAAACCACATCTCTTTACTAATGGGACTTTGTGCTGCAAATGAGAATGCCTATTTTGAAGGGAGCATTTGTGGACTCTGTTCTTTTTCACAGCATGTTTTTTAAATCCATAAATTTAATATGTACCATTTTCTTCATTAAGGGCTCAAATAACTTGTCTTGATCTGTAGTTTTGGCTACACCTGCTTGGGAAGGCACAGTCTGGGAATTTCTGCCATCACTAACTCACTGATTTCCACTTGCCTGGGATCTATTAAGATTCCTCAGTGGCAGATGTCCTGACACAATGAAGCTATTCCTTACCTGGCAAGCTAATGCCCAGTTCCTTCTAGAACTCATGGATTTATATTTCTGCTGTCTCCCCACTCTTGCCCAGGCAGACATTTACATCCTAGATTCTTTACCATTTCTGTCCGCAGCACCTTGGATATTGCCCTGTCACTCATATCCATAAAGCACCTTAGAACTGGACATTAATAGTTTAATGTTATTCAAAACACATCCATGGAAGCTCTAGTGTGAGAGAAATACTCTTAATAAGTCTTGGGGATTCAAAAATGAATGAGAAACCGTGCCTTTTCCTCTAAAAGCAATCTTGTAAAATCACGTCCAGTAGCTTCCAAGACATTACAGGTGAAGTTGAGTTTGCAAGCTAACATAGGGAGTCAATCTCTTTGATGGCAAATGGAAGAAATCCCTGAAGCCTCTAGTCTGTGAATGTCTCAGGTTGGGTTTAAGAAGTTCCTGGGAAGAAGCCTGCTGAAAGACTAGACGCTCCCCGGACTGAATCGGCCTTTCTGCATATGGTTCTAATAATTGGATCCATAGTTGGAGAGGGAAGCCCCATTATCAGAATCCCCAGCTAGAAGAAGACAGAGAGCCAGTGGGGAGGGTGTCAGAAGGTTTGGTTTCTGGAAAAGTGAAAGAAGAGTGATTTGGTTTGGTGACTGGAAGAGTGAAAGAAGAGTGATAAAGGAAAAGGCAAGGCCAGAAGGCACCCGAGGGATGAAACACCACCTCCAGAACACAAGGCCCCCCCGCCTAGAAGCTGTTTGCTGGTGTCCAACTCCACCCCTGCCTTCTAACCCTGCCATAGCCATCCACATGTCCCATTCTTCCTATGAAAGAAAAAGTCAAATGGATGAGCCACAATCTCCCCACTAGAGAAACTCTTAGGTAGGGAGAGAGAAAGCTATATAGAAAGATGCATAGAGATACAAAGAAAAAAAAAAAAAAGAACCAGACATAGAAATAATATAACAAAGAATGACAGCAGCCGAAAAATAACAAAAGAACTGGATGCATGCACTGGGAGAAAATCCAGAGTGCAGAGCAGTGATGGGGGGGTGGGGGACCAAGCAACAGATCGAGAATGCCAGCAGAAGGCAGAAACAGAGGCATCCATGCCACAGACCTGGAGGGGTTCAGAGAGGGCAAGGGGCAGAAGCGAGACTCTAGCCATAATATCTTGCACCACTGAGGCTACCATCTGTCCCTAGCTTGCTTATGCTTCTCCACATTGATAGCTCTGGCACAAAGACAAAAGCGTAGAGGAAAGCACTCAGAAAGGAGCAGGAAGAGGGAATGCAAAGAAAAGGCAGATGAGGGAAGTGTTGGAAGACAGAGGGGAGAGAGAAGGGCTTCTGGCCTTTGGTGTGGAGGCCAGAAAGATACCTAAAAGGCTGGAAATGTACCTTGCAATCATTACAAACCCCCACCCCCAGGCGAGCTCCTGGTAAACATGGAAGCAAAAAAGTAAAAAATGTGGTCAGGATGAAGTCAGATCACCTGGGGCCACTGAAATCTCCCCAGATAACTTCTCTCTTCAGCTTTTGAAATAAGTTACTCTAATTCAGAGCTGATGCTTCTTCGGACGGGTATGGATACTACTTAGTATCCACTAGACACCATCCAGCAAGTGCTTTTGAAGTCAAGAACTTGTCTCACCTTGGTACAATGAGGGAGTGAAGTGCTTGCTTCATTTGCAATTGCTGGCCTTTGGCCTGGTGTGAGGTCCCAAATCTGTGCTCTGGAGCGGAAAGCCAGGCCTCTGTGCTCGTCCCAACAGAACCTCTTCCAGGACAGCAGGAGGGAGAGAAGACAGTTGAAGTTAGAAGATGCTTTGCTGTATTGACCAAGTCTTCAAAAGCAGAGCACTGAAGGGCTGGGGGCTGTTTTACGTTGACTTTTTAGCCTTGATGCAATGACCACAAAGAAGAGCTCTTCACAGTAGAAAGAAGCTTGTTATGCTGGCTTTGCCGTCACCCACCATAAGGCCTGGAATATAACATTCTTCCCATTTCAATAAACATCTACTGAGTAAATCACATGAGGATGTCTACTTTCTCAGGAGTTTTGCTAAACTATTGTTTGATGATAAATTCAACTTCTGAGGCCTTCAACTGTAGCCTGAACCAGACTTCCTCATGACAAGATATTGGTGGGAGGGAGGGGAACTACAGAAAAAAAAATCTACATTGCTAGAAAAATGGTCCCATCATGGTTCAGGTGAAAGCCCTAGGACCAAGTGTAAAAGATTTTCCTTCACTGGGACCTGGAATTGGTCCTGATCAGTTTATTGCAGGAAACACGTTCCTTTGTGGAGCCCAGAACAGTGCAGGCACAGAGTTGTAGAAAACTGCTCCAGCTTTAGGGTTCATGTAAAAACAAACAAACAAACAAACAAACAAAAAACCAGTCCCAGCAGTCACCTACTTGTTTCTCTCCTTTGTCTTCAGTTTTCCTTATCCTTCCTTCATGCTTTAGTCAGCTTTCCACTGACTTACTTAATAGATACATGAAAACACTCCAGAATTCTTTATCTAAATTCGCTGATGAAAATCACTTTACTTAGCAAATATTTACTGAACTTTATATTAGATTGAACTCCTGGTAGTATTGAGAACTCAAATTCAATTGAGAATTTGTTTCCCCCCCTGAGAAGTGTCACTGTTGAAGAGAAGGGTGGACTGTGGGAAAGGAGGCTGGAGTCAGTCAGGGAGCAGAGTATCCTTTAAGGAGTCATCCTACGGGAATTTGCAAATCATAGTGGGGTTCAAGAAGGTGACAGTGGGTAACTTCTTTCTATTCCCAGTTGGAGATGGTAAGGATGATAAACAGGGAACTCCCCTTTAGATGTCACTCTTTTCATGGCTAGTGACGGGAGTGGTGGAGGCAGAGGCTGGAGGCTGGGGCATCTGAGAACGTGGGAAGATGAAATTTCCAGGTGGTTTTTGAAGGCAGCATGATCCTGGTTTAACCAGTCGCCTCTAGGGTGGCAAAATGGTGCCCTGTGCATTTCCTTCTATTCTCACATTGCCATGTTGATAAAAATGGCCAAAGTCTGTAAAATAGTTGAAGAGATTTATTCTGAACCAAATATGAGTGACCATGGCCCATGACACAGCCCTCGGGAGTTCCTATGAACATGTGCCCAAGATGGTCAGGGTACAGCTTGGTTTTATATATTTTAGGGAGGCATGAGACATCAATCAAATACATTTAAGAAATACATTGGTTTCGTTCAGAAAGTTGGGAAAACTCAAAGCAGGGGCTTTCAGGATATACGTAAATTTAAACATTTTCTGGTTGACAATTGGTTGAGTTTATCTGAAGACCTGGGATCAGTGGAAAGGAATGTTCAGGTTAAGGTAAAGGATTGTGGAGACGATGTTTTATTTTGCAGAAGAATCTCTCAGATAGCAGACTTCAGAGAGAGAGCAGGTTGTAAAATGTTTCTTATGAGACTTAAAAGGGTATCTGGCTCTTAGCTGATTATCTCCTGGATCTGGGAAAAAAGGGAGGAAAACAAAGGGGAAAAGGGATTCTCTATATGATGTGGATTTTTCCCACAAGCAACTTTGCAGGGCAATTTCAAGGTATAACAAGGAAATACATTTCAGGGGAAAACATTTTAATTTTTTTCCTTGCTACGCCAGAGTCAAATTGGAAAGTCAGTCATGATATACAGGGTGAAATAAAACTTATCTAATGAGAATTTATGGTTTATAGAGCATGACTTCCTAGACCCCCTAGGATAGGAATTTGGGCAAGATAAAAAATCAGAGCTTTAGCCTCAGCCCTGGTGTTGACCTTTGGACAATTCAGGCTCCAATCATCCCTTTCTGTTTAAAAATTACATTAGATGAACAGAATAAGAGGCAAACAGATAAACTAGGAAGAAAGAAATAGGGAGACAATTCTTTTCAGATATCTAGAAAGACAATGTAAAGATATAATGGCCCAAAAAAGATGATAGCAACATTGAAGAAGAAAACTAGAAGTGGAGCAGGAAAAAAAAATTAATGCAGGGAAATGTGATTTGATGGCAGAGGCCCAAAAAGGGAGGCTCCTAGACAGATGGAGGAGGAAGCACAGATGGGAAGGTTGTGGTGCTGTCAGCCATGCCAGACCACTCTCTTCTCCTGAAGGGCCGTGCCTGGGGCAGCTTTATTTCTTGGTTCCTAGAAAGGGACATGAAATGTGATTTTACAGAGAAGGTACATCCAGAGAACGTAGATGGGGCAGATAAGGAAGCTGTGACAAGAGCATGAAAGACCTACACATCCAAAGAATGCCCACCACTTCCTCACTTCACCTAAACCCCAACCTATTTCTGTACCCTCACCCCAGCTCTAGATGAGTCATGGGCCTCATCCTCCTGAGCCAAGGTAATAAAGAGAAGAAAGAAAGGTGATATGCTGTGGGCTCAGACTGTGGCATGCTGTGTCCGAGCCTCCACCTCCCTTCCTTATCCCAGTCTAATTCGATTCCATTAACACTGCCCCTTATTTGGGGGCAGCATTCAGGGAGCTGACAACCAAAAACTCATCCTTTCCTCTTAGGGGTGGTTGCTGGTAGGGGTTAGGATTGGGGGAAATTAACACACAGCATCAAGGATATGCCTGTTAGATCAAGGTTCATGCCCTTGTTAACACACTCAAGATTATTAAGCAAATTTAAGAATCCCTCCCTTACCAAGATGAAGCTCAAGCTCTTTGTATACATGTCGTGCATGACAAGATATTTAAAAAGGATTCTTGTGTTTTCTTTGTAGTTTAACAAGCCAAGAAAAAAAACATAGGTGGAAAGTTTCTCCTATCTTTTAAAGTAGGAAACCTACCTGACTTACAAAGAAGGCAGCCATTAATCCCAGCGTTGTGAACCTTAGTTCCACACTGGTATGAACGGTCTAACAGTGTTGGAGGTCTGGAAAAGGAGAAAGACTTTTCTGAAGAAATTTCCTGGAGTGGTGGGGCACTTTTGCTACTCCTTGCTGGAAGAGAGGAGTGTGTCCTTCATGACCTCATGCTAAAAGGGACAAGAGAATCCTGGGTGGATCCATCCCTTGAATTTTGCCAGGCACAGTGCCTTGATATCTGACCCCAGGGGAAGAGGTGGAGGTTCAGGCTGAGGCTGCCAGGCAGAGAGAGACTCGGTTTCCATGGGGGGGTGGCCGTGCCTCTGGAAAGAGAGTGGAGCTGGTGTGGTCTGCTGTGGGCCAGACCTGCCTCTCTAGGGGAAGAAAGAACCAGGAGCCATTTTTAAATCCATCCAGGAGAGTTTCTAGGGAGCAAGTGGTGGGAGTAGGGAGGAGTGTTTGGCTGAAAAAGAAGAGGCAGTTGCCGACCTTGGGATGTGCTTTGCCCACGGCTGGAAGGGTGCAGTCAGATGTGCTCAGGGCACCAATCTGAGGTATGCTCAACAGTGCCCCGGAGAGGGTCAGCCTTGAGCATGCGCCTCAGCCAGATCGGGGGCAAACGAGTCCACTTCCCCATTCCTCAATGCTGGGGTCCACAGCAAGGCCAGCAGGGGTGAGGAGAAAGAAACAAGGCCCAAAACTGCAAACTACACCCTCATCTGCCACTGTGAGTACCCGTCCTAGCCACTGCTCAAGAGAGGGAAAAAGCTCTAAATGAAGTTCACAGTTTTGACTCTTGCATAGGACTTGGTATTTTAGTTACTGAAATGGATCTGTCTGATGATTAAAACTGACTCGAGGGCTTGTTATTACCTGAAAATTTCCGGAAAAAGTCTGGAACTGGCCCAAGATTTCACCCAAAGGAGGGAAAGCAAGAAATGGCATCACAGGGAAAGTTTTACATCCTCAGTTCTTCTTGGAGAGTGGGGCAATGGGGGCTTGTAAGTGGTTAGCGAAGTTTCCTTTATCACTTGCCTTGCCCTTTGGTCTCACAGCAGGATGTGTTAAGGAAATGCCTAGAGTTTTCTGAAAGGACACTTTTCTCTCTGTGTTGACCTAGCCACATATTTATGGCTCTGCTAAAATAGATGTCTTGCCATCATTCCTTTTACTCCTTTGGAATGAGATCCTCTGGAATGCATCATAGACTTAACTTTCTTCTGAAAGTCTTCTTGAGTTTCCCCTGGGCCAGGAGAGGCTCACTCCAAAGACTCCCCTGGCCTCCCTGCTTATCTCTGTAACTGGAAAGTCATCACTTCCTTGTCTTTGGTTTCTCCCAAAACACTGTAAATTCCTTGAGAGCAGGGACTCTATCTATTCACTCATCTTTTCCCTGGGGTTAGAAAACTTGGCATAGTGTAGATCCTCAATTAATGTTTGTTGAATGAATGCATGAACACACACACACACACACACACACTCCTTTGACTTGCTGAATATATTCATAACTACTTCTGTTTTCTTTTTAGGCAATGGTAAGAATTTCAATGTCAACATATAAGACTTGAAAGACTCATTTTGAGGAATAGCTAAAAGAAGAAAGAACAAGGTATAGGCCAGTAAAAAATGGAGCAAAGCCATGCTGAGAAGAAAGTTTTTTTCTGAAGCCTTAGTAAAAGTAAAGCAGAGAGGAGCTAGAAGCCATGAACTTGGGCACAGGGGTTTGAGGGGAGATTGCTGAGTCTTAGGTCTGGGGACAGCTGCCACGCTCTGCATGAAGTTGTTTTGAACAAGGCTGTTTACCAAGGTGTAAGTAGGAAAAAGGAAATGAAAGAAATTGGTTTAACATATTTTCAACTCCAGAATGTAAATAAACACTGGATACTGAAGGGTACACTGAAGGGGGATAAAGTAAATTACCTGCAACAAAAAGGGGGTGAAAGAAAGAGGCAAGAGCAGAAGAAAGCTGGGGCAGTAGTCCTCAAACCTGGGGAGAATTAATATAGGACCTCAGGGTCCTGGCCCATCACCCTAATGGTGCCCCAGGAGAGTGTTCGGGCCCCAGGGGAAAATAACTTCAGGGTGGCTGGGCCCCAGGAGATGGCTCTGGGGAAGCTACACACTGGGGTTCTAGGCTCCTGGCTTCCAGTGCCCATCACCAGTGAACTGTGCCTGTTATAGACATTAGAGCAGTGGTGCTCGCTATGATCAAAGACCAGAGTTTGTATGGTCTCTGGAACATTTGTGTAAGAGGAACAGAAAACAAAGGAACCCCCAAATAAGTGACGATAAATTTTGCTTGTGCCAAAAAGGATGAGATCTCAGAGGCAGATTTTATTTTCTTTTACAAAAGGAAAGCAAAAAGAAGTAAATACTGTTGCATCACTTGAACCTGTGTATTTTCGTGGAGTGAGAATTTTAACTGTTAAACCTGCCATACTTGCAATGTCTTTACTGAGTAGGTGTAATGAGGGTTTTCCCAAAAATGCCTTACTGGCTCTGCTGAAGAGATTAATACAAATTAAAGCTCTGTTGGACTCAGGGGTCTCAGAAATCCTCTGTGACTACTTAGCGAGTCAGGACCATGGAGGAGGATCCAGTAAGCAGGAAATCACATCTGAGACAAGCTTTGAAGATTTGGGGGAAGACCTGACGTACAATTAAAAGATGCCTTTTGTAGGTGTGTTAAAAAAAATAGGCCATTTGTAAACATCTCATTGAAGCAATAATGTAGTAAGTTCAGGAAAAGTTTCTAGTAAGCCAAACAGGGTTAATGGGCAACATTTTGGAGGAAATAATGATGATTATGGTCATTATTAGACATCCAGACAGCAAGACAAGGGCTAAACTTAGTATAAACCAAAGTCCCTGAGGGCAGTAGTAACTACAAAATGCCTCCAATGAGTGTTTCAATAGGCGTTGCAAAATACTGAGTGTCCTTGCTGTATGTGAGGCCCTTCATAAATATCCTTCAGTGGTAGTGATGTATTTAAGGGGAAATGGGCCAGAAACGTTTAGCAGCATTAAGAAGAGTATTTGTCTATTTTGAGGTGACATCTCAAAGCTGCAAACTCGCCAGTTGTGAGGTTGCATTTGAGTGCACGTAATCATGTTCTTTTGGTGAAAAACTGTAGCCCTGTTTTGTTTAATTGCAGTCTCCAGGGTTTCGGTTCCTACTACGAACCCAGAGAACAAGCCGGAAGCTTGTTACACAAGGCTTCCATTTTCACTGTTCAGTGACTGGTGTCCAAATTCCCAGATTTTCACAGTAAACTTCACTCAGTCTTGTTCTAATTGTTATCTGTAAAAATTTTTATTCAGAATGTTCTTAAATAATGAACTCAGGGAAAGCTATGCATTGAATAGATACTTA
The DNA here is from genome assembly GCA_963573385.1 of Cacajao melanocephalus. Classification (NCBI taxonomy): domain Eukaryota; kingdom Metazoa; phylum Chordata; class Mammalia; order Primates; family Pitheciidae; genus Cacajao; species Cacajao melanocephalus. Next base: position 29,025 of record CAUYLG010032605.1, on the reverse strand, counting down.
ACAGATGGTCAAGAGAGTAGTATACTGAAATATGGTAAAACTGCACTAATGATTTTTATCCATTCCACTGGTTAAATACAAGGCAAAACTAAAATCCAATATTTGTATATTTCAAGTTATCATTACTGTCCATAAAACTATTTGAAATAATTTCTTTTTAGTTTTAAAAATGAAAAAATATTATTTTATATAAATCCTCCAAATCCCAAATCTTCAAAATCCAATAGGAAATATATTGAAAAGAGTTATAGTTTCTTTAAATTATTAAGAAATTGAGATATCTCATGAATAACATAGTTTAAGAATCTACTGGCTAGTAAGTAATGACAAAGTGAATATTTAACCAATCTTCTGAAAAAATTAAATAATACAAGCACTTAAGAGTCTCAGATTCTAAGGCAAGGCATCATTTTGAATTGCATGAATGCGTCATAATTTTTCAAGAAGCTTGTTCAAACTTTATTTCCCATTCTCTTAGAAAACCACAGACGATAAAGCTGTGTACAGTGGCACACACTTGAAGTCTCAGCTTCTTGGGAGGCTGAGGCAGGAGGTTCGCTTGAGTGTGTGAGTTCAAGGCTGCAGTGAGGTGTGATGATGCCACTGTACTCCAGCCTGAGCAACAGAGCAAGACGGGAATTGAAAAAAAAATGAATGATTAAACTTCATGGGATGATACAAAATCATCATCCCATCTTCAGTTAATGATGAACACTGTCTTAAATAGTGCAGGATAAATGAATGTTATGGGAGTCAGTGTTTCCTGGTTTGAAATAGTCTACTGATTATTTTTCTGTTCTAAATGAACATGTTAGAGGGGGCCTCCAGAGTTGCTCAAACCCTTGCTCTATGTATTGCAAGAAAACTTGAGTGTAGATTCTGTGTCTGATGAGTATCTCTCCTGAGCACCCAACCAAGGGCCCAGGACCTAGGAAATATCCAGAACTGAGGACTTCTCCTGCCAAGCCCAGGGAGTCTGAATGTGAACCCAATGTTGGCAGCTTTGCATGACTTCAACCATTACACATATATTGTGAGAGAGAAAATGAAGTTTTGTGTCTCTTATGCCTCTCATTTTTAGAAACAGGTCTGGGCAGTGTCAAAGAGTAAAACAGCCTTTGCTCATCTCAAACATAGGTATTTGTCCTGGCCTTAATTAACCCTGTTGAATCATGCATGTGAGAGTTCGCAGTCATTGGGCTAGATTCCCAGAGACCACACTCAGGTTGTCCTCAGGCAGTGTGAAAGCCTGTAGATACCTTGGTCAGCAGCCTTGCTGGGACTCCAAACTTGAGAAGATGAATAGAGCAAGGCGTTTTGGAAACCCCCCACCCTATTTAAGAATTCTGAACTGTTGTGCTCCTAGATTGACACTATAATGATTAGGATACAATGGTGACTACAAATTTTGACTCCTTTCCTAACAGCAGGGTAAATATGTGATGTTTCGGTTATATCAGGTTGAAAACAACCAGATAATTAAATTAAAATCTGATTTTAAGCACATTCTTGTTTCCAAGATTTTTGTTAAGACGATTTTTGAAAAATCATAACTTTCTATTCCCGATCTAGCTTTCTTGCTAGACAGTATCTTGAGAGAAAGCACCATGTCTTATTTTTCTTTGCCATTTTTACAGCACTTCATAAGATTTTAGTATAGCCACATAGGAACTTAAGTAAATTTGTATTAATTAACATATAGTCAAATCTGAGCTTCCCATAATGTCAGATATTGGCTGATTATTTGCATATTCAATAATCTTTGCAGGCATTCCCTTTGACAGCAGTATGTCAATTGTACAGGTAGATCAATTAGGACCTAGGTCAACAATAGATGTCTATATAAATGTCTGAAATAGCAAAAGTTGCTGCTTATAAAGTTTGGGTTCATTTTGTGGTATAAAGTCCATCAGCCAGAAGATTTTTTCAGAAAACTTCTAAATATTAAATTGGTTGGATTATTTAAGGAGTGCTAAATGTTTTTTAAAGTAATAGACTACAAGAACATGTAGATGAAAATATAACCACAGCTTAAGGGAGTCTTTCCCATACATGAAACAACTAAAGAATTCCTAAAGAAACATCTTGGTTAATTTTTATTCCACAAAACTGTTAAAAGCTATAAAAGCTTAATTTATGGTGAGAAAAATATTAAAAATATTACATTTATATTTTCTGTACTATTGAAGTAATTAGAACAAACACAATTTAAAAAAATTTTAACCAATTTATAAGCGCATAAACTCTTGAATCAAGAATGAATCTTAGAAGAAATTTCCATTCATGATACAGTTTTAGAGTGGGAATTTAAAATGAGATATTGAAGTCATGTTTTCTAATAATGAACCTCATTGAGATTTAAGAGTGAAATAATATCCTTTGGAATAATGTTTAATCGAAACTAATATTTACTGCTCTAATGCATTCAAGAGAGCCTATTACTAGATTTTTTAATGTATGATTTGTTTCATAACCAATTTAAAATAACTAGATGAGTGACTTTTTTAGAGAGAATGACAATAAGGTCTTATAGAGATAGATATTGCTTTGGAGGTTTTACTTTAGAATATTTGGAAAAGTAATTTATATTCTGCCACAGTTGTGTGATCCTCTCTGCATATAAGTTGGTATCTCCTCACTTATAAACCCTGAACTCTTACGCAGTGAAGGTAATACACGGTTAAAGTGAACACTGGATGTGCTTAAAATACTCCCTTGAGATGCTGGTTGCTTTCCAGAGGGCAGTTCTCTGCCTCACTGAATGGTGGATTCACTGGTTGGAGTGTGTGCTTTCTTTTCCGATAGACACAAACCACATACTTTGAAAATCTTCTGTGTAAATGTTCTGTTCAAATAAGAGACTTATCCCCGAAACAACAGGGTCCTGGCCAGAGCCATTCATTACATAAAAAGGAAAAGAAAGTCGACATTTTAGATACCTTTATCCTTGCTTCCTAATTGGCTGCCTAGGCTTGCCAGGTACAGCAGAAAGATAATCAGACTTTCTTTTTACACGGTATTAAAGATGAGAAGGCCTTGGAGATGATCAAATCTAATCCCTTTATTTTCTAAAGAAACTGAGGCTCAGAATAATTGACCTGACAGTAACAGATGGAAAGTTTTAATTCTGTTACTTACTTGCTGTGAGGCCATTTTGAAAATAAACATCATATCCTATTTTAATTACCCTAGACTTCAGAAACAACCATTCCAGGATAAGCCTATCTATATCTGCAGGAATAAAAAATCCTATTTAAAATAATGCAAGTGCTGGCATTAAGCTAGTCAAAGATAAAGATTGTTAATACTAACAAATATTTATCACATGCCTTCGGTCTGATGCTGAATTAGGCAGCATGGGCTAGAAAAAATATGTTGAAGCCAGAGAAATGGTAATTTCTATAACCTGCTAACTCTAAAATGTAATCTAAATGTAATCTAAAATGAACCTCTCTGGACCTCAGTTTCCTCATCCATAAAATATGTATGAAGAATACTTTTTAGAATTATTATAAGGAATGAAAGAGACAATCTATGGAAAACAAACTACCATAAAGAACACTCAGTAGATACCAGTTCTCTTCTGTGGCTAAGGGCTAACAACAAACATGTGCCTCTTCCTCTACAGTAACATTTGGCCCTGTCTTTGGGTTAACTTTCTCTGTTCTGCTGAAATATCTGATAGAGTTGGGATGTCATCTGTTACTAGGTAACATTGTTTATGGTGAAAGTGACCCCTAATTGGAGAACTGTATCCAACGAAAGGAGGTACAAAGGAACTAGGTGCATCCCATACTGGTGACGCTTATTATTATTATACTTTAAATTCCAGCATACATGTGAAGAATGTGCAAGTTTGCTACTTAGGTATACACATTCCATGGTAGTTTGCTGCACCCATCAACCCATCATCTACATTAGGTATGTCTCCTCATTCTATCTCTCCCTTAGTCCCCCACCCCCACAAGAGGCCCCAGTGTGTGATGTTCCCCTCCCTGTGTCCATATGTTCTCATCGTTCAACTCCCATTTATTAGTCAGAGCATGTGGGGTTTGGTTTTCTGTTCTTGTGTTAGTTTGCTGAGAATGATGGTTTCCAGCTGCATCCATGTCCCTGCAAAGGACATAAACTCATTCTTTTTTATGGCTGCATAGTATTCCATGGTATATATGTAACACATTTTTTTTTAATCCAGTCTATCATTGATGGGCATTTGGGTTGGTTCCAAGTCTTTGTTATTGTGAACAGTGCCGCAATAAACATAACGTCTGCATGTGTCTTTATAGTAGAATGAATTACAATCCTTTGTATATATACACACTAATGGGATGCTGGGTCAAATGGTATTTCTAGTTCTAGATCCTTGAGGAATCACCACACTGTCTTCCACAATGGTTGAACTAATTTACACTCCCACCAACAGTGTAAAAGCATTCCTATTTCTCCACATCCTCTTCAGCATCTGTTGTTTCCTGATTTTTAATAATCACGACCATTCTAAATGGCATTAGTATCTCCAATTGAGACAGTATGTCAATGAGGTTTTGATTTGCATTTATCTAATAACAGATGATGATCAGCTTTTTTTCATATGTGTGTTAGCTGCATAATGTAAGTATTTCTCCATCCCTTTATTTTGAGCCTATGTGTATCCTTGCACGTGAGATGGGTCTCCCAAATACAGCACACTGATGGGTCTTGACCCTTTATCAAATGTGCCAGTCTGTGTCTTTTAATTGGGGCATTTTGTCCATTTACATTTAAGGTTAATATTGTAATGTGTGAATTTGACCCTGTCACCATGATGCTAGCTGGTTATTTTGCCCGTTAGTTGATGCAGTTTCTTCATACTACCGAGGGCCTTTATAATTTGGTATGTGGCTGGTACCTGATTTTCCTTTCCATGTTTAGTGCTTCCTTTAGGAGCTCTTGTAAGGCAGGCATGGTGGTGACAAAACATCTGAGCATTTGCTTGTCTATAAAGGATTTTATTTCTCCTTCATTTACAAAGCTTAGTTTGGCTGGAGATGAAATTCTGGGTTGAAAATTTTTTAAGAACGTTGAATATTGGCCCCCACTCTTCTGGATTGTAGAGTTTCTGCAGAGAGATCTGCTGTTAGTCCTGTTAGTCTGATGGGCTTCTTTTTGTGAGTGATCCAACCTTTCTCTCTGGCTGCCCTTAACACCATTTCCTTCATTTCAACCTTGGCGAATCTGATGATTGTGTGTCTTGGGGTTGCTCTTCTTGAGGACTATCTTTGTGGTATTCTCGGAATTTCCTGAATTTGAATGTTGGCCTGCCTTGCTAAGGTTGGGGACATTCTCCTGGATAATATCCTGAAGAGTGTTTTCCAACTTGGTTCCATTCTCCCTGTCACTTCCAGGTACACCAATCAAATGTAGATTTGGTCTTTTCACATAGTCCCATATTTATTGGAGGCTTTGTTCGTTTCTTTTCATTCTTTTTTCTCTAATCTTGTCTTCTGGCTTTATTTCATTGAGTTGATCTTCAATCTCTGATATCCTTTCTTCTGCTTGATCGATTGGGCTATTGATACTTGTGTATGCTTCACAAAGTTCTTGTGCTGTGTTTTTCAGCTCCATCGAGTGATTTATGTTCTTCTCTAAACTGGTTATTCTAGTTAGCAATTCATCTAACATTTTTCAAGGTACTTAGCTTCCTTGCATTGAGTTAGAACATGCTTCTTTAGCTTAGAGGAGTTTGTTATTACCCACTTTCTGAAGCCTACTTCTGTCAATTTGCCAAACTCATTCTCCATCCAGCTTTGTTTCCTTGCTGGTGAGGACTTGTCATCCTTTGGAGGAGAAGAGGCATTCTTTTTTGGAATTTTCAGCCTTTTTGTGCTGGTTTCTCCCCATCTTCATGTGGTCTCTTGAGTGGATGTCCGTTTTGTTGACATTGATATTATTCATTTCTGTTTGCTAGTTTTCTTTATAACAGGCCCCTCTGCTGCAGGTCTGCTGGAGTTTGCCTGGAGGTCCACTCCAGATCCTGTTTACTTGGATATCACCAGTGGAGGCTGCAGAACAGCAAAGATTGCTGTCTGTCTCTTCCTCTGGAAGCTTCATCTCAGAAGGGCACCTGCCAGGTGCCAGTCGGAGCTCTCCTGTATGAGGTGTCTGTTGGCCCCTACTGGGACGTGTCTTCCAGTCACAATGCATGGGGGTCAGGTATTCACTTGAGAAGGCAGTCTGTCCCTTAAGCTGTGCTGGGAAATCTGCTGCTCCCTTCAGAGCTGCCAGGCAGGGACATTTAAGTCTGCTGTAGCTGTGCCCTTAGCCACCTCTTCCTCCAGATGCTCTGTCCCAAGGAGATGGGAGTTTTATCTATAAGTCCCTGACCAGGGCTGCTGCCTTTTTTTTCAGAGATCCCCTGCCTAGAGAGGAGGCATCTAGACAGGCAGTCTGACTGCAGAGGTCTTCCTGAGCTGCAGTGGGCTCCACCCAGTTGGAACTTCCTGGTAACTTTGTCTACACGGTAAGGGGAATACCACCTACACAGGCCTCAGCAATGGCGGATGCCCCTCCCCCACCAAGCTCAAGTGTCCCAGGTCCACCTGAGACTGCAGTGCTCTTAGAGAGAATTTCAAACCAGTGGATGCTAGCTTGTTGTGCTCCGTGGGAGTGGGACCCACTGAGCCAAACCACTTGGCTCTCTGACTTCAGCCCCTCTTCCAGGGGAGTGAAGGGTTCTGTCTCACTGGTATTCTAGGTGCCATTGGGATATAGGAAGAAAAAAAAAAAAAAACTCCCTCCACTAGCTTGGTGTCTGCCCAAATGGCTGCCTACTTTTGTGCTTGAAACCCAGGGCCCTGGTGGGGTAGGCACCAGAGGAATCTCCTGGTCTGCCAATTGCGAAGACCATGGGAGAAGTGCAGTATCTGGGCCGGAATGGACCATTCTTCCTGGTACAGTCTCTCATGGCTTCCCTTGGCTAGAGGAGAGAAATCCCTCAACCCCCTGTGCTTCCTGATTAAGGTGACGCCCCACCCTGCTTCAGCTCACCTTCCATGGGCTGCACCCACTGCTCAACCAGTCCCAATGAGACAAACTGGGTACCTCAGTTGGAAATGCAGAAATTACTTGCCTTCTGCATCGATCTCACTGGGAGCTGCAGACCGGAGCTGTTCCTATTATAATGGGAGACACATGGCATGCCTTTTCAGGGACCCTGGAGGCTAAACTAGGAACTTTTCCAGAAAATATTGGTTCCTATTTGGAATATGTAGCTCCTGTACTTGTCTGGGCTAGTTTACTTTCCTCACACCTAAGGAGAGCTCCAAAAGCATAGTCCTGAAACAGAGATGTGGACTTCTGTAAGAACTATTCTTATTAAAAAGAAATGGCTGATGCTGCTCTGTTGGCATGCTGTGTGTTTTGTGGGTTGTATCCTTTCGAGAGCCATGTCTAGCCCATATCAGTCATGCACGTCTGTTTTCTTGAGCCCAAAAAGACGCCAGGTTGGGCATTGCATTTTCCTAAAGACACTAAAGGGGATGCAAAGAGGAATAAGACTTGGAATATAGCTAATGGTTTATAATCTAGTGGTGAAATGGTGGCATGCACATGATTTAATTTTATGACAAGCCAGAAAGTGGTATTTGAGAAATAAACCACAAAAGGTCATAGGAACAGAAAAAGGAAAGAAATGGCTTTTGGCTTAAAGGAAGAGATAATTTGTCTTTCAAGGATGGCATTCAAGCCAGAAAGGAATGGCACAGTTACAAGGCAGAGTGTTTTAAGTAGAGGTTGTGCTGGGCAGAGTCAAGGACAGAAGCTGCGGGAGATCAGAGTTGGGGAGGAGGCGTGATAGATGGGTGGCAGAGCATGGAGGGCCAAGATGACCATTTCATTATGTAAATAACAAGAAACTGTTAAGTCTCTGAACAGTGGCATACATACATACCCAGGGAGAAAGAAGATACCAATAAATCATGAAAGGAGAAAAGTAGTGGAAGCTTTTTTTGCCCCCCAAGACAGAGTTTCACTCTCATACCCGGGATGGAGTGAAGTGGCATGATCTCAGCTCACAGCAACCTCTGCCTTCCAGGTTCAAGCAATCCTCCTGCCTCAGCCTCCAGAGTAGCTGGGGTAACAGGCACCCACCACCACACCCAGCTAATTTTTATATTTTTAGTAGAGATGAGGTTTCACCATGTTGGCCGGGCTGGTCTCCAACTCCTGACCTCAGGCAATCCACCCACCTCGGCCTCCTAAAGTGCTGGGATTACAGGCATGAGCCACCGCATCTGGCCAGAAGCTTAATAAGGTAGGAGAAAGACTTCTTGTTGGTGTAAGTGGGTCAAATATGACTTGAAGAAAATAGAGAATACTGAGACCAGCAATAACAGGTATTGAGCTAGCTAACTGGCTATCAATAAAAAAGGTCAAGTGGAAGTGTGATGCTATAAAGTTGGAGTGGAACCCATGGTCTCTGTCACAGAGTTTTCTAAAAGGAGTTGCTTTTAAATGCATTTTTTAACCTGTAAATGCATAAATACATTGTATATAACCACTCATTCTTATATGTTTCCCAGATGAATAACAAAAATTGTATATAATAAATATTTCCCCAAAGAGCTTTCAGCCCCACTACATGTAATGTAGCCTACATTCTATTGGCATTTTGTGAGTGCATCTTCCAACCCAGTAAATTAATTTTAAAACCTGGGTCTTAAATGCAATCTGAAAATCAGTGTTCTGCAGCAGTGGTTACCAGCTGCAAGTAGAGAAAGCAGAAGTCAGATTTGGTCAGAACCAAGGAATGGCATGGTAGTCACTGGAAAGTCAAAGAAGGAAGCAACTCTGGGGTGTCAGCAAGAACACAATTGAAGCATTTGATGGTGGGCAGGGAGGCAAATCAAGTGAGTAGACATAAGAATTAAGTGGCACTAAAACATGGATAAGAAATTTATGTTTGGAGTTATCAAAATCTTGGTTCAAATCCCAACTCTCTCCAGCTCTGAGCTGGACAAGTTGTTGTGAAGATGCAATGAGACTGTTTAAAGAGCTTAGACCAGTCCCTGGCAAATAGGAAACATTTATTCATATAATGCTAGCCTCTTGACACTGGTGATGAGAGCCGGCTCAGCTGACAGAAGGCAATAACAGGAAAAGTAACACATAAAGATATCACCAGAAGACAAAGCTCTGGATTTAAGATTTAGAAGTTGGAACAACTCTTGGAAACTTAGCCAAATTGTATATAACCAGGCCCGTATGAAATGGAGTGCTATTGCAAGTTATTGCGCTGAGGTAGTTGAGGCCCTAAGACAAAAATGTTGGAAAATGGCTTGGATTTAGAATAATGAAGAAGCGAGGTCAGGAGCCAATCCTAAAGTAATGACAGGAAGTTGGAGGGTGTCCTAGAGAGAGGTCACTTCTGGTAAGGAGCATAGGGAGAACATGGAGGCAGAGGAGTCCTATAAACTAAAATCCAGTGATTTAGGAATAAAGCAAGCCTCCCAGTTTGCTTCAATAAAGTACTTGAATCTGAACCAACATTTTTTTTTGCTCCCAATGCACATATCAGGATAAAATATTTTGACACATCATAAAATGCATATAATTCATAGATACAATACTTTACACAAGAATGTGACATACTGTATTGTTCAGATAGTCATATGCCTAATGCCTAGTGCTAGGCATTCAAAAATATTTGTTGAATAAATGAGAACTCCTAGCTCTGCCATTTACTTAACCACACACAAAAAAATTATGTCATCAACAAGATGGATATGGTGATACCCAGCTCGTGGAGATAATATACATGAAGTACCTTGAACATACTAAGCACTCAATAAATAGTAGCTGTTATTGTTCTTTGAAGTATGTGTCAAACACTGTTGCAAATGCCTTATAAGCATCTAAAAATTATACCACAGAAAACATTTTCTATTTCATGTGGGAGATACATATGTTTTATATTTTAAAGAGAAAAACGCGTTTAAACAACCAGTCAAGTGTATGACACACATCACCTTGACTGTATATTGGATTAATTCATCTATAATTAATGTGTTAGTCATTTCCAAGACCAATGGAAATGACTACTACTTCCTAGCACACCTGGCCTGCACAGATATGCAGGTCTGATATAATGTCAGGAATTCAGGAAGCTATGTGGGATTCCAACCCTCTATTTTTCCAAGAGTCAAAGAACTTCTGAATCAAGAGCTGAATAAGGAATATAGTGCTTTTTTTGATAATCTGTCAAAAAAATTACAATCACGTCAGGCATGTTTTATGATTACAGATTGCTCAAAGCTATTATGAAAAGTATTTGCAACAAGTGAGACTTCTGGTGTTCTCTGCGGTTCAGGGATCAAACCTCAGTACCTTGTTCTAACGTCCCATTAGGACAGAAGTGCCCTTCCTGAGAATGTGGTGGCAGCATAATCACATCCCGGCACCTGGACCTGTTACACTGCTCTCTCTGAAGTAGTGAATTCTTTCGTCAGCAGCAGAGAGAAGGGTGAACTGTATAAAGTAGAGCCTGAGAGTGTGTATTTTGTTCTTTAAAATAAAAAGAACATAAAAATCTGTTTTCCTTTATCTCTTTTTTTCAGAATGGGGCAATGGAGGTTTGAAAACTCAGAACAAGATCAGACCTCAAATCTTTATCTTTTCATGGCTGATGTTGACAACGTTTGTTGACTTTAGGGAGTTGCATTTCATCATCTATCAAATAGGGAGATTGCTATCTTTTTGGCCAAAATTAAAGAAATATGAACACATTTGAAAATATTAGAGATGATCAACTATTAATTTCCCCTCTTTCATTCTACTCTGTTTTTTTAGAAAAGCAGAGGTTAAAATAGTGTTACTAGCTAAGTCCACAGCAGGATAAATTGGTGATGTAAATTTTGGGGGCTCAGAAAACTTGTAACAATTTGACAAGGATGCCAAATTTTATCTTTTTGCAGCAAATCTTAAGATGAGTAGGAAAGATAGAGGATCATGGATAGTCTAATCACATAAAACTCAGATGTTGACATTTTCAAATTGTCTTCAGGAAACTCAAGAGAACTATAAACACAATCACCAATGATGACTTCACTTGGGATGTTCAGGTGGAAACAAAACACTGTTGAAAGTACAACAGGTGATCCAAAGACCTCTAAAAGGTCATGACCTGAGATTCCTGTGGATTGAAGCACACTGTGTAATATGGTTGTATTTATCATAGAACTGGATGAGTGCTAAGTTGTAAGGTCAGGTTGTGCCTTCATTGATCAGAAACACTACATTGCCATCCCCATTTCCATGCTTTGTGTGTTTCTAAATACAAGGGTCAGATTTACATATGTTAGTACCAAACAAGTAAAAACATAATTAGCAGCAAAATAGAAAATTCTAATAAATCCCACAAAACATAAGGGAGCCAATCATTCTTAACAAGTAAGAAATGATTTGCTGGAAATTTCTTGCTATTCCTTAAGTACAGGAATATGCAAGCTAATAATGAAATTTCTTCTTAGGATGAAAACTATAAAGGTTTACATTTCATGTTGGAGGTCACTGAATTGATATGTTTAACTCTTCTTTATATGTAGATAATAGATCTAAAGTTTTTGAAATCCTGTATAAACAATAAGCTTCCTTTTACCAGGCAGTAGCTACAATTTTCTTCCCCTGATTGCAATATTGATATTTGCAGTTTTTCTTTCTCTTTTTTAAAAAAGTATCCTTAAAGACAGGAAACATTTTAGTAAGTAATTGTGGTAGCGTCTCCCACTCAAGACTCTCAGTTTGAATTAATGATTTTTTTTCCTCCTAAAGAAAACAAAACTTGACAAGTACACAATCATGTCATCTGCTAAGAATATTCAATGACTATGTTTTCTTGAGATAAATAAAACCACTTTTCGCAGCGTGGAAACTCCTCAAAGAGCTAAAAACAGAACTACCATTCGACCCAGCAATTCCATTACTGGATATATAACCAAAGTACTATAAATCGTTCTATATTAAAGACACATGGCAGGTATATGCTCATTGCAGCACTATCCACAATAGCAAAGACATGGAATCAACCTAAATGCCCATCAATGGTAGACTGGATAAAGAAAATGTGATACATATACATCATAGAATACTACGCAAGTATACAAAAGAATGAAATCACGTCCTTTGAAGGAACATGGATGCAGCTAGAGGCCATTACCCTTAGGACAGTAGTGTAAAAATAAAAACTTGTTCTCACAAGTGGGAGCTAAATGAATGAGAACACATGGACACAAAGAGAGGAACAATAGACACTGTGGCCCACCTAAAGTGAAAGCTGGGAGAAGGGAGAGGATCAAAAAAATAAATAAATAACTGTTGGGCACTAAGCTTAGCATCTGGGTGACAAAATACTCTGTACAGGAAACCTCAGTGACCTGCACTTGCACTCCTAAACCTAACATTTTAAAATCCTGCACATGTACCTGTGAATCTAAAATAATAGTTTTAAAACTTCTTTTCTTGCACCCTTACTTTGCTAATATAATGAGCCAAAGACACTGAGTTGTCATATGGAAAAGGGTTAAGTCCAGAGGGGAAGCAGGAATAGTAACAAAGTCCATAACATCGGTGTCTGAAGAATCAGTAACAGACTCCCAAGCACTCGACATCCCATTCAAATATCCCCTGTGAGCACATTCTCTCACGTGTTTAATATATCTCTTTCCACATCCCGTTTCTTACATTGTGTTAGTAAAGAAAAGGTATTTTTGTGCTTGTAAAGTTATATAAATGATATTTTGATATATATTTAGTTGTGTTTTCTCTTTCATACAATTATGCTTTTAAGATTCCCTCCTGTTCATGTCAGTTTCATTGTGCCTGCTGTATAGTATTGCATCATAAGAATACCCCATCTTATAGGAAAGACATTTACCATCTTATTGATGAACACCTAGGTTATTCCTAACTCTTTCCCTTAAAAAAAATAAATGCTGGACAACATCCCCATATGTATTTTCCTATGTTATATATGAGAATTTCTCAGGGGTATAAGACCAAGGATGAGACAAGTGAATTATAAAATATATCTACATTCAGTTTCAATAAATAGTGCCAATTTCCATCTAAAATGGCTGCATCAGTTTATAACCCCACAAGCAACATTGTTTAGCTTCACTCCAACAATCCTCAAGAATACCCAGCTTTCACAATTTTAACAAATGGTATCTCTCAGTTGCTTTGATTCCATTTCTCTGGTTACTAGTGAAGTAGGTCCTTCACACACTCGCTAGATGTTTCGCTTTACCTTTCTGCAAATTGTCCATTCCTATCCGCAGCTCATTCTTCCCTATGAGTTACTTACATATATACATACATATTTAATAGATGTTTATCATTTGATAGACACAGACACAAAAAAAAATACCACTCCTGGTCATTTATGTGTCTGCTACCTTTACCTGTGATAGTTTCATTGAATAAAATCTTTAATTGTGATTTAGTCAAATGCATTAATTTTTCGTTAGTGCTTTATACTCTGAGTCTTGTTTAAAAGATGGGGTAATTAAATATTTTCCTACATTTCTTTCTATCAATTGTATAATATTAAATTTCACTTTAAGGCCTTTAATCCACTTAGAGTTCATTGCTATAGATGGTATAGTTATCTATAATAAGTTGATTTTTCCCAGCAGTATTTACAAAGTGCTCCATTTCTCCATTAATTTTACTGTTTTTTTTAAACTATATACCAATGTAAGTTTCAATCTTCCAATACTGATTTTGTATGCGGGTTTGTTACATAGGTATACATGTGTCATGTGGTTTGCTGCATCTATCTACCCATCGTCTAGGTTTTGAGCATGCATTAGGTATTTCTCCTAATGCTATCCCTCTCCTAACCCCCACCCCCTGACAGGCCCCAATGTATGCTGTTCCCCTCCCTGTGTCCATGTGTTCTCATTGTTCAACTCCCACTTAGGAGTGAGAACATACGGTGTTTAGTTTTCTGTTCCTGTGTCAGTTTGCTGAAGATGATGGCTTCCAGCTTCATCCATGTCCCTGCAAAGGACATGATCCTCATTTTTTATGGCTGCATAGTATTCCATGGTGCATATGTAACACATTTTTTTTTCATCCAGTCTATCATTTATGGGCATTGGGGTTGGTTCCATGTCTTTGCTATTGTAAATAGTGCTGCAATAAACCTACATGTGCATGTGTCTTTATAGTAGAATGCTTTCCTTTCCTTTGGGTATATATCCAGTAATGGGATTGATGAGTCAAATGGTATTTCTGGTTCTAGATCCTTCAGGAATTGCCACACTGTCTTCCACAATGAATGAACTAATTTACATTCCCACCAACAGTGTAAAAGCTATTTCTCCACAGGCTGCCAGCTGTGTTTCTGGACTTTTTAATAATCATGATTCTGACTGGTGTGAGATGGTATCTCATTGTGGTTTTAATTTGCATTTCTCTAATGATCAGTGATGATGAGTTGGTTTTTTTTTTTTTTTCATGTTTGTTGGCTACATAAATGTCTTCTTTTGAGAAGTTTCTGTTCATATCCTTTTGCCATTTTTGATGGGGCTGATTTTTTTTTCTTGTAAATTTGTTTAAGTTCTTTGTAGATTCTAGATACTAGATCTTTGTCAGATGGGTAGATTGCAAAAATTTTCTCCCATTCTGGAGGTGGCCTGTTCACTCTGAAGCTAGTTTCTTTTGCTGTGCAGAAGCTCTTTAGTTTAATTAGATGTTGTTTGTCAATTATGGCTTTTGTTGCACTTGCTTTTGGTGTTTTAGTCATGAAGTCTTTGCCCATGCCTATGTCCTGAATGGTACTGCCTAGGGTTTTTTTTTGTGTTTTATAATTGATTTAGAGAATTTTTAACTTGGTAGTTGTTTAATTATATGAGTAATATGTTTCTGTTTAATAAACATAACATCTAATTCAAAAGATACTTCCATGCCTATATTCTCATATATTCTGAAAAACCAATTTATACTGTTATACATAGCATAGGAATATTAAAAGAAATAACAGTGGGAAAAAGAATTGCACATTGTGAAATGATTACTACAATCAAGCTAATTAACATATCAGTTTGTACAGTATTATATAATCTAATATAGACTAAAAACAAAGCCATATGTGTATATATATTTGTGTGTTGGGGTGAGGGGATACATGCATTTGTTGACACACTAAAACATTCATAAGCTTAACCTCTGATCTCACACATACAAATAGGCTGCTTAGACCCATGCCCATTCCTTCACTAATTCACTTACCAGTGTATTTCATATCTATTCTTTTACTTAATAAATATTGCCTCAAGTGGCTCATTTGTTCTATATCTAGAGACTATAGCAATGAACCCAATAAACACTTTGCACCAATAAACACTGACTTTGCTCTTGTGTAGTTATCATGCTGAGAAAGACTCCATTCCACCTTTTTGTTCTGTAGTATATAAATGGCAGACATACAAAATGCTGGCACCACTTGCAATTTCCACTAGGTTGTCACTTAAGATATTAAGAACAAGCCTCACTAGAAGTAGGGTAGTATTATAACAATATCTAATTCTTTTCTCTCTCTAGTTTCTGATGGACTAGGGATATTAGACCTGCACAGGCTAAGGAATGTCTAAATTGGATATTGAAGATTAATTGGGATTGTAGTAGATAGACATTGAAGTTAAAAGTTTCCCAGACGCAGGCAACAACACTAAAGGCATAAGATTTGGACTTTGGTGGTGCTTCCATGCAAGATAGGATTGTGCAGTGAGAGCCTGTGGCCAACAGGAGGTGGGGCAGAGAAGATGGAGACTTCTGTCAGCACTGAAGACCCAAAATGCAGAGTCAGAGTATGCAGTGTGGACTTAGCAAGGATTGTGAAAAACTTTCTGAAACAACAATGACAAGTCCTCCTGCAAATGATCCTTTTTGTACTCTTCTAGACCTATATAAGAAAAGCAATATATTTTTTTGAATCTAGAATAGCCTTGATTTAAATAATGGGAAAAATGGCACAGAAGAGTAAATTAAGGACCAGTCTCACAAATAATGATTAAAAACAATACAGACTAAAAATATAATAGAATTCAGAAAAATTTAAAAAGGAATAACCCTGAGCAATCAAGTCTAGAGTACAGACCTGAGGAGTACATTAAGAGACCAAAGGATAAAAACTATATGAACATCTAAATAAATGTAAAAAGAAACAGTTTAAAGCTGATATTTCTTTCTGATTTAAGACAAAGGAATAAAACTTGATAGAAAAGGAAAAAGCAGATATTCCACGGCAATATTATATATGTGTGTGTGTGTGTATGCGTATGTGTGTGGGTGTGTGGGTGTGTAAATGTATGTATTTAATAATATATACTAGCCAAAGTCAAGGTTGAAGGTTCATGTCGCCAGCAGAAAATGGACTAAAGGCTTATAGAATAATTATGATAATTTATTTTAGATTGTTTATTTTGTAATAAAAAACTATTAAAGTCACATTTTAAGTATGACTTTACAGTGTAGGGGCAGTAAGTTCCGGGTCTCTCTGCAGCCAGATTACACTTGTGGCCACGACACTGCATATTTGCATTACCATGCAGGGTCTTGCACCTGAGGTCATTAGAGATATTTAGGGCAGTATCTTGGTTTCTCTAATTTTTTTCCCTCCTTTATGTTCTTATGTCTGGAATTTACATGATTCATTATGGATGTTATTGTACATAATTTTGACATTGATTTTAATTTTTGTTTCCTGCAAAATTTTGAATGGGTTAAGCTGACATTCTGCTCTTGATTTATCCTAATAAGAAGTGACAAATTCTCTGTACTTTTATTTGGAGGATGCCTGTTTTAAATGGATTTAAATAGCTAAATACAGTTCCTAAAGGTTACTTTGGTTAATATAAATGTTAGCACAAAAGAATTTTATGAAGTTTGGAATTATGATATCTTTTCATTGTTTCTACTGCATTTCAAAATAATTTACAGTTGTTGGCCTAAAAATGGTCTAATTAAATAAGCCACTCTCTTCATATTTATAACTATTAATCTATTTTATTGATTAATATAACTATTAATCTATTTTATTGATAGGCAACATTTAATAATTACTTTTGCTCATAAAGATAACTCATAATCATTAATTATTACATCATTTAAAAACTATAGTTAATAACACTGTATTGTATACTTGAAATACGCTGAGAGAGTTGATCTCAAGTGTTTCATGCTTCATCACACAAATAAAAAATTGTATGTGCGGTGATATGTTAATTAGCTTGATTGTGGTAATCATTTCATAATGTATATGTATATCAAAATATCAGGTTGTATACCTTAAATGTATACAATTTTAACTTTTTAATTATACCTCAGTAAAGCTGGAAAAATATCTTGCTATTTTTTATGTGACCAGTAGCATATCAACAATAAAAAATAATGCATTTGTTCAAAATAATGCAGAATGCTTCTCCTTACAAAAAGTGAATACTAAAAGATATTGCAGTATGTTCCAAAGATATATCCTGTTTGTATCATTAACACCGTCGTGGTTGTTAGATATCATAGTAGTCTACATGATCATTTGACCACTGATTATGCACTAAGTCCAGAAAGTAGCTACTCATATTCATTCAGCTTTCCATAGGCCCCAGGTCAAGGCAAAACCAAATTGTTGCTATGGGCGGAATATCAGAACCATGGCTGAAAATGTGAGCAGCCCTAATGTAAATGCATGTGTGTTTCTATGTGTGTGTACGTGTGGCCACAGATAGATGATAGGTGGGTTAAAAGACAAACTGCATCATCTATGAAAGCTAGTAATGATTCAATGTTGTCATTTTCTTCTTTGAACATCTTGCTTAAATGTTTAATTAGAGTTATTATGTCTAAACAAAAGCCAAAGTCATGTTCAGTAATAAAATGCTAGGATCTCAAATAAACTCAGGACCCATTTAAAGATGTCCACTCACCATTGTTGTTTAATCAGTCACATGATTTCACCAGACAGGAAAGTAATATCTGGTCCGGGCCAAGGTAGTCAAGGGTCTGCTTGGGTAAGTCTATGTTGTGTGGTCTCTGTTTGGAAGCTGAGAGTGTTTGGTCCATTATGGCTATCAGGGCAGCCCATGCTCACTAAGCTAATGAAACCAAAGTCTCATAAAATAAAATGTAATTCTTCAACATTTTCTTCTATATGTTTGCTTATTGTTTTACAGTTTTTGTCTTTCTATTACATAAGAAATGGAGTTTTAGATTCACATTATGTAATATATAGAGCAAAATTCTTGCTACACCCATTTTATAAAATAAGTATCAATATTTGTAGCAAATCCTTCTCTCATTTATTCCTCACACACACACACACACACAAATTAGATGCAACATGAATTGGCAAGTTACATTTCACAGATAAGGAAATCAGTTTGCCCAACATCTCACAACAGTGAGGCACAGGCCATCATACTTCAAATCTGGGATCTTCCCTGCTCTTCCCTGATGCCCATTGGTCATGTTAGCACCTGTTTTCCTTGGCAAGAGGTCTGCATAGCTTAATAGAGCAGTGAGGTCCCTGAGAGTCAGAGGATTTGCTGAAGTTTATGCCAGAGCAAAGTTCCATGCATTTCTCAAGACAGTTGCTCAGTGCAGCACCTGACTTTCTCCTAGAGCAGGGACTATCGCTCCTGGCAGCACAGCAACCACGCTAAGCTCAGCCTCTGCACAGCCCTGGATTTCTTCCACCCTCTCTCCATTTCTGCAATTACCTCTAAATTTAACACATGGTCATTAATGATGGTGCCTATGAGAATGTGATAATATTTTCTTTCCTTTATTGGATAAGTCCACCTGCCTGTCTTTCCCTACATTTTTAACAAGTACAGCCTTAGATTAGCAAACCACAGGGTTTTTTTCTGACCCCGGCTTCCATGCAAAGCTTCTGGCTTTCTCTATTCTAAAGTTCACTGAAGTATTTTTCTGCTTTCCTGCAGTTTTAAGTAGATAATAAGTTCCAAAATTCACCAGCCTTTCGCTGAAAGAAGCTTGTCACGGTGGTTGGTAGCTAATGAAGGCCCCTTTAGTTTATCTTCATCAATTGTCAAATATTTGAGTCCGTGAAGTGGTGTGATGAGGTACAAAGACAGATATTTGAAGGGATTTTAACTCATTTGAGCAATTACATGCTTAACTGCCCTGCGATAATCTGTCAGTCTGAGTCTTTTCTACACAGCACAAGTGGAGAGCGTTAGAATAGCTGGATTTAGAACATAAAGGCTTAGTTTGAATGGAAGAAAGGCACCAGAGAGATTAATTGCCAGTAACAAACAGCAGGGCTGCTTGCAAGTTATATATCACATAGTTACCTACCAGCAGTGATGGGGGCCAGCTCACAGAGAGCAGCCCGGGTTAGGACAAAACAACCTCTGCACAGAATCCTGAGCGCTGCCACCAATTTACAGGGAGGTACAGAATTCCATTTCTTCAAAGTATATACTTGCATATGACATACACATGCATTAATACATGCAACGAAAGCATATTATTGAAAAGTAGCAGGTTTTGTGGACAAACTCATCAATTTAGAGGCTCCTTCTGGGGCGGTTCATCTAATAGTCAACTGAGATTACTGACCCATCATTCCCACAAGATAACGGTGTGATTTATTCAAGTATTACAAATTGAAATAAATTGTAATGACCAGAAAGCCAAAATGGTCTTGAAAAAGAACAAATCACCAGCTGATTTCGTATCTTACCATAAGCCACAGTTACCAAGACAGTGTAGTATTGGTATAACTGTAGACACACAGACCAATGGAACAGAATAAAGTCTCTACATAAAGTAAGTAAAATAATTTCATGAACGAATTTCCAGTCTAAAAGAACAAATATCAAGGAAATGGATTTTTGTTATTGTTGTTGCAGTTGTTACTGAATGTTGATTTTTTTTTTTTTTTACTACCCTACCTTGACTCCTGTTTGATGTGTTGTTTTTCCAGCAAGAGACATCTAAAGTGACACCATGTTCGTTATATTTATAGGCTGGATGTAGGATGAAATATTCTTCCACTTATTCATGTGTCCATGCAGTAATTCACTTGTTTATTCATCGATCTAATATTTCTTAAGTATCCTTTGAAGTTCATTTAGAGGAGATGAAGAGTGTGCCTAGGCATGGGGTTCTGGGGACCATGTGTAAAGAAGGTGACATCTCAGGGGTCTTTGAAGACTAGCATAATCCCTAGAGAAGTGGGGAGGGACAGGCATTTCATGTGGAGTAAAAAGCATGAGCAAAATAAGTTGAAAAGAACACTATGTATGGCTTAGGTATAAGGAGTATCTACCTTGGGAGGCCAAGCTGTGGAAATGTGATTAGACAGGCAGGTTAGAGGCAGACCATGGAGGACTTTTACTGCCATACCAAAGAGACTGTACTTAACGTGTGGCTGAGGATCCAGCATGGGAAGGTTTGGGGGTAACAGGTATGCCTTAAGAAGGTTTACCTGACAGAAATTATGTGAGGAGAAAAAAACTAAACCAGTAAAATAGCTTTACTGGTATCCCAAGCAAACACATAGTGATAGAGTTGTACAACGATAGGAAAGGTGGAATGGAGAGAAGGAAGGATAGTTAGAATTCACAGGACTTGTCCTCTGATTGGATGTGGCAAATGATAAAGAGGAAGACATAGAAGATGGCTCCAGGTTTTGAGCCTGGGTGTTAGAGAGGGGAGTTGGTGCCATTAAAAATGAGGACTCGGCCCCACACAGTGGCTCACACCTGTAATCCCAGCACTTTGGGAGGCTGAGGTGGGCAGATCACCTGGGGTCAGGAGTTTGAGACCAGCCTGGCCAACATGGTGAAACCCCATCTCTACTGAAAAAATACAAAAATTAGCCAGGCGTGGTGGTGCGAGCCTGTAATCTCAGCTACTTGGGAGGCTGAGGCAGGAGAATTGCTTGAATACAGGAGGCAGAGGTTGCAGTGAGCCAAGATTGCATCACTGCACTCCAGCTTGGGAAACAGAGCAAGGAGGACTCAGGGGAAAGGGATGAAGGGCAGATATGAACAAGAAGATGACTGTGTTCCTTCAGACAAGTAGTGTCCATGGTAGCTGTTCTGGTCCACAGTAGATCAAAGGGCAGAGTTAGGGCTTTAAAGAGTGCTCATGGCCCAGGGCACAGGTCTCACATTGTCTGCATCAGCATTGTGGTTGAAATATGGAGCCTGGATGGGATGGTCACGGGCAAGCACAGAACGAGGAGTTCCATGGGGATCCCCTGCCTGAGGGAAGAGAATCGCACACTGATCCTCAGCAACTTTCTTCTGCGCAAACCTTGAAGGCTTGCAGAAGCATTCCATTAACTCATGTAATATCCACTGCCACCCTGCAAGACTTACCTTCATTCCTACGTGGTCACTATATATCATAACCAGGTCTGGCCTGACTTTGAGGGATGAACAGGCAGGTAAAAAGGAAAAAGTGAGAGAGAAAATAAGAGGAAAGCTCATCTGTGGAAAAATTGGTAGCATTTCATACATGAAGCTGTTTTCCTTCTATGTGCTTTAGTTTCCTCATCTCAAAACAGGTGAAAACCTCACAGATGAGGATGGGTGAATGAAAGGATCACGTTCACCAGTAAGGAGCTACTCAGTCCTTCTCTAGAGAGTAATGCAGAATAGATGTGCAAAATGAGAAGATTATCCTTCTGAGTTATGCACTTTTTACTGCCACTCAAGTCATCTAAATTTTCAAGATTCTATTTGTGTAACTATTGGTTAGCATATAGTAGTTGCTCCATACATCTTTATGAAATGTATGAATTGGTACACAAAGGCTCCACAGCCATATCTATGTGCCTTTGGGCTTAAAGTATGGATTTAGACTGGGAAGAAATTGAGATCAGTAATAAAACTGTGCCATAGATGGTTTCCTGGCAGTCTCCATAGGAGGTGGCAGGATGAACGGTAAGTGGATGGCCAGGGATTTGCTGTTTCTAAGGAAGAAGTAAAAGGTCTATATTAGAAGGGAAAGACCCTAGAGAGGAATTTAATCATGTGAGAAGGTAGAGAAGCATCATTTTTTTCAGCCAGGAAATGTATACAATGAATCAAACCATTCCCAAGGTATTCATTAAATGGTATTTGATCCCTGTTATTTGAGAGACAATGGGACTTCCAATAGCATGCTTCTGGATTTGCTTACCCATTGGAGATATATGTGTGTGTGTGTGTGTGTGTATTTTTATTTTTATTTTTGCTTTTCCACCCATGATTCGCACCCAGCCCCACTTGAGGGCAATGTGTTTGGAGTCAGCTTGCCAGCATTAAGAAGGAATTTCTAAAACTGGAACACACTGGACAACTGGCCCATCTAGACATTGCCTTCATGGCAGGTTTTTCCTGCCATGTGTTCTGTGTATCATGCGGTGATGACTTCACAAAAAGCACCTCATGTGATCATTCTCTCCTCTCCTTCCTCCATCCCTCCCACAAGAAAGTACTAAGCAACCAATTCCTGCTCCTAGAGCTAGGGAAGAACTCCCAACATCAGATGGCATGAAGGGGGACCTCCCTTTCACCAGCTAGGTTTAAGGATTTTTAGTCCAAAGCAGCCCAACCCAAGCTAAATTTTTTCAGAAGTGCCCACTTTACCCTAGCATGCCATTAAATATCACATGGTGCTCTTTAATATATTCATCCATTTTAATAGAAAAATGCTTGGCTTCCAAAATAGTTGCATAAAATGGTGTTCTCATTTTCCTATACAACTTGGCAGCACACATTCCTAGATTTGCTGCACCCCAATTGGAGAAGCACGTTCTTGGGAAAGATACAGAAAGTAAGATGACCACCCTCAAACCCTGCAGTCTAGTAGGGATGGCAAATGAAGAAGCAAGAGTACAGCTTGATGAGAGTTACGAACGCAGCACACACAGGGTCTTTGGGATGGTGACAAGTGCTGCTGTCTTCCTATATAGTTGTCACACAATCAGGATAAATGGCCCAACTGATCACCTCCTAGAGAAGTTGAAACTGACAAGCTAAGGAAGGTCTTTGATCTATGATGAATACATACCACATCATTTCAGAAAGCTGTACATATGACGCTTAGTTCTAAACATCACAGTACTGCTCAGGGTCGTTTCCAGGTGCAGTTTGCCATCTGCCTCCAGCCCGACTGTGATTGCCTATACCCCCAGAATGGCATAGAGTTGGACAATATGTGCAGTTCATTCATCTTTGCATCACCCAGGCAAGTCTGTCTCCACAGCACAACTAACCAGCAGGTTGGCTGTCCCTTTCCACATGGAAATGGCTATTCCACCACCTCTGACTCATCCCAGCCACGGGATGGCTCCACCAACCGGCTGCCACGTCTCAGGATCCCTGTGCTTCTAGACAGCGCTCACCTGTCCTGCTGCCGTCACTGCTGATGTGAGCTTTCGTTTGAAACAGACAGCTCAAATTGAATTTCAAAGTGCTCTAGTAACAGTAACGATATGCCCAGGCACTCTTTGGAGCCCAGCTGATTCTGTTGACAGCAGCACACGAAGTCCACATAATCTGTTTATTCCTATTGTCCAAGTGGCAGCACATGGTGATGGCAAAGAGCGCACCTATGTACCAATGTGACTTGCTGTCGTTGGCAGTCATACGATACACTCTGATAGCTGCATACGGGTGCATCATGGCACACTGAATGCCATAGCAGTCACAAAATAACACGTGCCCCTGCTATATGTAACCAAACCCTCCTAAGTCCTAAGATACGCACTGTACTGATGCCTGACTGCTACCCCAGAGACGAGATTTCCTTCATGTTGTTAGCACAGCTTGCCTTTTGAGGGCCTTACATTTCAACAATTGTGGAGAGGCTCCTCTCTAAAGGCAAACTGACAGATTACTTCTCTGCTTGATGTCTTCAAGGCCCCCCTGTTTCTTAAATGTGAAAGACTGAACTCCATGATGTGACCTGATGCATGAGTTATGTCCCTGCCCTCCCTTGATAGGGAGTTACTTATCAATCCCCAAACAGGTTGTTCTCTCGTGTCCCACTATGCTTCTGCTCACAATGTTTCTTCTCCCTGGAATGCCATTCCTTCTCCTTCTACACAGGAAACTTCCATTTGGCCCTCCAGGCCGAGTTGGGATGCTGCCTTGCCTTTCAGCACAGTGAGTCACCCCTCCTTGGCTCCCCAGAGCGTGCATGCATGCTTCTTTTGCAGCACAGCTTTGGCTACTCCATCCTGATTTATCTGTATATGTGACTCTCAAGCTAGTCTGATTCTCTTGAGAAAAGGGTCACATCTTTGTAACCTTAGCCCTGGTCCTTGGAGTATGCGAAAGGTAGTAGATATTCTATCCTCATTTTGTGAATTTTGGATTTATTTAGATCAATGAAACAGAGACAGAGCTAAGACTTCTTTCAGAATCAAAGTCAAACAAACTAAAATACATCCAGGGGCCAAGTGAGTAGCAGAAATGAAATGATGTGCACCCAGTGGAGACTTTGATAAGCTGAAGCACTCGTGACCAGCTCCCAGGGAAGTGGCAGCACTCAGCTCCAGCCAGTCACGGCAAGGCAGGGCTATGGGGTCAGTACCCCCAGGTCATTTTATTTCCATCTATTCCCACCAGCACTCCACTGAGAGACTCCAGAAATCCACATTTTTCTTTCAATTGTTTCTGACTTTTAAGTGAGAGAAAATAATCTTAAAACTTCAAAGATAATGTTTGCAAGAAGCACAACAAATCTGTGAGTCAGATTATAACCAAGAAATTGCCAGATTCAAACCCTGACTTTACCTAACCTCTTCTCATCATATTCCAGGAAAGGCTAAGTCTTCCTCACCTGCAACCAGATACCTCTAAAAGTGCAGAGGAGAGTGTAGCTGATTAATTATGAGTGTTAATAGCCTGATGCTTTTAAACCATCAGTGTTGAGAGGAAGTTATGTCATGAAGGGGGTAGTTTAATATGCTAGTATAAATATTACCTTTACCTAATGCACCCTCAAATTGTCACCTCCAAATACTGAAACATAAATGTGCTTGGAATTTATAATGCTGAACACAGTGGAGCAAGGTCAAGCCATAAGTCTAACATTTCATATGTCTGACTTTCATATCTGACATCCTCATTCCCTTGGGGCACAACTTTTTAATTATTATTTGTAGATCATCTTTTTCTTAACCACCTGAGAAGTGCAATTATCACCCTGAAATGCAGTATCTGAGGTCTCTTTTTTTTCTGAAATGGAAATCGTATATCGAATTAGAGACTTAGGCATACAATTTATTGCTATAGATTCCCTGAAAGCCAATCATAAATACGTGTATCCACTATTGAAAACTAGTTCATAACTACAGTGAAACTTGGATCATTTTAAAAAGGAAACAAAACAGACACAATCTCTATTGCTTTTCCATAAGATTATTATTTTCCTCCCATCACTGTAGTTATTCATATCATGGATGCCAATTTTTGCCCCTTTACCATCTTGATCCTGATCATGAAGTACAGGAATAAGGAGTTTTTTTTTAATGAGATTCAATGAATGCACATTTGTTCTCCATTCCACATTTGCTGACTGAATTCTCTCCAGCATACTGGCACACTACCAAAACAGACAGCCATGGCATGAATGACACTCCAGCTAACATCTGAAGGGAGCAGGGCTCCCAATGGGTTTTAAATTCAAGAGCTCAGAACCACCAATTGAAACACTTAAGATCCATCCTCTTTTCCCTAAGATAAAAGCAGATGTTCAAGTGAGTAGTATGTGTCTGCAGTTACAACACTGGAAGTTTAAAGGGATGATGTTAGGGGAAGGAATGGAGTAGAACAGTGTGGAAAGGGGAATAGCAGCCCTAGCCAGAACTCTGATGGCCAAAACCTGGCCAAATGACACAACCCTCTATGAAGCTTTGTAGTCTCTTAGTTCCAGCTAACTAGTCTATGAAGTGTAGGCAAATTTATGCCATTTACAACAAATTTGTTTCTTGAGTAATTGAATTGATTAAGTAATTAACTTGCTCTAGATATATGATTCCTACTAGACATTGCTCATGGAATAATAGAACTAAAATTACCAATGTGCCCAGTTACAAACTTAGTATCATCTGTTTTCACTCATGGGTTGAGACAAACTTTGCAGTTCTGCTAGTGATTCCAGGCACCTAGCTAGTGCCTGAGTCCCCTTTGTGACAGATCAACAAAGAGTCATCCATTTTGCAGTTCTGTACCTCCTATAATAGAGAAACTTAAAAATATTTTTTCCAACACTGAATCTATCCCTTTTAAGTTTACATCCATTGGTCTAAATCTAAATTATGAGGACATCCAAAACAAAATTAATTTCTTGTCTGTATGACATCTCTGGAGTCTTTCTTCAAACAGAAATAGACAGCAATTAGGACCTTCAATGCCTTTTCTGTTCCTGGTTAAATACCCATTATTTTCACTTCCTCTACATATAATGTGGCTTCTTGACCTTTACTTGACAGAATAGCTCCTCCTGGAAAGTAGTTCATAATCTCAGATCTAGTACTAACTAGTTGTGAACCTTGTGCAAGCCACGGCTTACTCAGTAAATTGTGGAGTTATCTTAGACTGGAGGTTTTTCTGACTTCACTTCTACTCTTTAAAAATAATTTGTGTCTTGCACCCTCCCAAGACTAAACCAGGAAGAAGCTGAAACCCTGAATATACCAATAACAAGGGCTGAAGTTGAGGCAGCAATTAACAGCCTACCAACCAAGAAAAGTCCAGGACCAGGCAGATTCACAGCTGAATTCTACCAGACCTACAAAGAGGAGCTGGTGCCACTCCTTCTGAAACTATTCCAAACAATACAAAAAGAGAGAATCCTTCCCAAATCATTTTATGAGACCAACATCCTCCTGATACCAAAATCCGGCAGAGACTCAACAAAAAAAAGAAAACTTCAGGCCAATATTCATGAGGAACATAGATGCAAAAATTTTCAATAAAATATTGGCAAACCGATTGCAACAGTACATCAAAAAGCTTATCCATCACAAACAAGTAGGCTTCATCCCAGGGATGCAAGGCTGGTTCAACATACGCAAGTCTATCAACGTAATCCACCACATAAACAGAACCAAAGGCAAAAACCACATGATTATCTCAATAGATGCAGAGAAGTCCTTCGATAAAATTCAACAGCCCTTTATGCTAAAAACTCTCAATAAACTAGGTATTGATGGAACGTATCTCAAAATAATAAAAGCTATTTATGACAAAACCACAGCCAATATCATATGGAATGGGCAAAAACTGGAAGCATTCTCTTCGAAATTTGGCACGAGGTAAGGATGCCCTCTCTCACCACTCCTATTCAATATAGTATTGGAAGTTCTAACCAGAACAGTCAGGCAAGAAAAAGAAATAAAGGATATTCAATTAGGAAAGGAGGAAGTCAAATTGTCTCTATTTGCAGACAACATGATTGTATATTTAGAAGACCCCATCGTCTCAGCCCAAAATCTCCTTAAACAGATAAACAACTTCAGCAAAGTCTCAGGATACAAAATCAATGTGCAAAAATCACAAGCATTCCTATACATCAGTAACAGACTAACAGAGAGCCAAATCAAGAGTGAACTGCCATTCACAATTGCTACAAAGATAATAAAAATACCTAGGAATACAACTAACAAAGGATGTAAAGGATCTCTTCAAGGAGAACTACAACCACTGCTCAAGGAAATAAAAGAGGACACAAACAGATGGAAAAACATTCCATGCTCATGGTTAGGAAGAATCAATATTGTGAAAATGGCCATACTGCCCAAAGTAATTTATAGATTCAACGCTATCCCCATCAAGCTACCAATGACCTTCTTCACAGATCTGGACAAAACCACCTTAAACTTCATATGGACCCAAAAGAGAGCCTGCATAGCCAAGACAATCCTAAGCAAAAAGAACAAAGCTGGAGGCATCACTCTGTCTGGCTTCAAACTATGCTACAAGGCTACAGTAATCAAGACAGCATGGTACTGGTACCAAAACAGAGATACAGACCAATGGAACAGAACAGAGGCTTGGCAGGCAATGCCATACATCTATAACCATATGATTTTTTTATGAACCTGATAAAGCAAGCAATGGGGAAAGGATTCCCTGTTTAATAAATGGTGTTGGGAAAACTGGCTAGCCACGTGCAGAAAGCAGAAACTGGACCCCTTCCTGACACCTTACACTAAAATTAATTCCAGATGGTTTAAAGATTTAAACATAAGACCTAACACCATAAAAACCCTAGAAGAAAACCTAGGCAAAATCATCCAGGACATAGGCATAGGCAAGAACTTCATGACTAAAACACCAAAGCACTGGCAACAAAAGCCAAAAAGCCAAATAGATCTGGATCTAATTAACCTCCAGAGCTTCTGTACAGCAAAAGAAACAATCATTAGAGTCAACCAGCAACAAACAGAATGGTAAAACATTTTTGCAATCTACCCTTTCTGAAAAAGGGCTAATATCCAAAATCTACAAAGAACTAAAACAGATTTACAAGAAAAAAACAAACAAGAAACCCATTCAAAAGTGGGCAAAGGATATGAACAGACACTTTTCAAAAGAAGACATATATAAGACCAACAAACATACAAAAAAAATGCTCATCGTCACTGGTCACTAGAGAAATGCAAATCAAAACCACACTGAGACACCATCTCATGCCAGTTAAAATGGTGATCATCAAAAAATCTAGAGACAACAGATGCTGGAGAGGATGTGGAGAAATAGGAACACTTTTACACTGTTGGTAGGAGTGTAAATTAGTTCAACCATTGTGGAAGACAGTGTGGCGGTTCCTCAAGGATATAGAAAGAGAAATTCCATTTGACCCAGCAATTCCATTACTGGGTATATACCCAAAGGATTATAAATCATTCTATTATAAAGACACATGCACACGTATGTTCATTGTGGCACTGTTTACAATAGCAAAGACCTGGAACCAACCCAAATGCCCATCAATGATAGACTGGACAAGGAAAATGTG